>PNEQ01012022.1:23617-106151 GCA_003012365.1 Medauroidea extradentata | reverse complement strand
CGACGTCTTGTAGTAACCAAATATACGTCTGGCACAAACAAATTGCGTTTAAATGAATAATTTGGTCGAGGGAAATAATTAATTTTGTTTGAAGGACCCCAAGCTTGGTATTACCAACAAAATATTGTTTAGCTGAAGCAAACATCACCCAAACAAGTATATTTAGTATAATGAAACAATTCTTTCTCTCAGTGTAGAATGATAGAGAAAACATCGCCCAATGCTGCATACCAGGAGAGCAAAATAAACAACTAACCTTCACACAGATGATGATAATCTCGATGCCACCCTTCTCACATTATCGATTCAGGCCAATGGCATGCGTCTAGAACCCAGCCAATAACATCACCGCTATTTCTGCTTAGTACTGATATGGCGCAGTCTGCACAAGTAGACAAGAAGATCGAGCACACTAGTAGTTGGAACACGAATAGCAGCATCATCAACCATGGTCAACCTGCTCCAGTACTGCGACACCTCAAGACCGCGCACTAGAGTGAGCACCACAAGAGAAACAGAATGAACATCTGTCCTGTATTTCACGTCTGCCTGTGGCACATCATGCATTTCATAAACCTGCAGCCTTGCATACCTGCCAGGACTCGAACCTGGTGAAGTTCTGAAACAGCATGGCGACATACACATGTATACAGCTCCATGTCGTGCTGTGAATTCAAGCCCGTATCGTACTCATGCAGCTAGATTCAGTCATGTTCTTTACACTTACTACCTTCCGATGCCTACCGATACCCCAGTTGTATACCCGGTATGCGATTTTAGGCTTCCACCATGATATCACGCATTACATTCACAAAGTGGAGCCTATATCTCAGCCCAATTCTGCCAATATTCCAGCTTTATAGGACTGTGACAGTGTCGAAAGGTGATCAGCTGCAGATCATCTTTTGTGCCACCGCCACAAAGACATCTCGACATATTCCAATGTTACGTCCATAGTAGGATTGGTCAGTGCTGGGATGCGAATCATTAGCGAAACTTGAATTTCTGGAGTACTAGCTTTAAACAACCCAGTCAGGCATCTGCCGGTCGGTACCTCAATATTAGAGACATTGTTGCTTGGGCATGTCCTCTGTCTTAAGGGTGCGATCTACCACAATTTTCATCACCATTTTTTTAATTTTTTTATTTGTACCAGGTATTTTTTTTTTTTTGTTTTAGACACAATATGTGACTAAATTTTGCTCTTATGAAATTTTTTTATCTCTCATAGTTTTCGCGTAATGGCTTGTTAAGGCGCGGTTCACCGCAGTTTTCAACGTCTTTATTTATTTTTATATTTGTACCAGATATTTTTTTCTTATTTTAAACATAAATTGTGATAAAATCTTCTTCTTAGGAAACTTTTGTATCTCTTACAGTTTTTGCGTAATGTGTCGTAAACGTAAAAATTTTCACTTGACGGTTTTAAGTACGCCACTAAAACCAAATGACATAGAAAAATGACAAAATTAATAATATATAATATTTTTGTAGTAGATGATTTGACATATATAAAAACAAAAAAAATGCATTTGAATCGGTTTTTTCTGAAACCCCATAAGTCATAAAAACAAAAGTTTTCAGGAGAGCTAAAAAACTAATATAGTGAACTTATGTGTAACGGATGAAGAATACAAGTTTGTAATGTTCACGAAATAGCATAGTTTATCAATTTCCCTTTGTAAGTAGGATATATTTTAGTTTCATACCATTTAACATTTTGCCTCATTGTCTGGTTTTAATCAGAAGTCAACTGAGAGCGTATCAGCAGGCGATACTGGATTTCTTGCATGAAATTTTTTTTTGCTTCAGTTTTGTCACGTGTTGAGGGGAAGTATACAAAAGGATTCTAATTAGAAGGCAATATGTTTTTACATATGCCCGAAAAATTTGATTTATTTTGCGAATTTATTCGAGATGCAATTTAAGTTTTTCTCCTCTGTAAACTGTCCCTTGACTTCAAAAAGTTTACACGGACGTCCTCGAGTACTAGTACGGCAGTCACGTTTGCTGGTTTTGGCGTGTATATTAGAA
This sequence comes from Medauroidea extradentata, assembly GCA_003012365.1. Lineage (NCBI taxonomy): Eukaryota > Metazoa > Arthropoda > Insecta > Phasmatodea > Phasmatidae > Medauroidea > Medauroidea extradentata. The sequence goes on along the minus strand of PNEQ01012022.1, from coordinate 104,117 downwards.
TTATTTGTACTTTCTGTTTTGATAGCTAATGTTTTGGTTAAGCCATACTGCATAGCTTAGGAGATTTTTATTCCTACTGTATTTTTTCTGCGAGATCGTAATTTTGTTCATAAAATACTGGCAAAAATTTTAATAACTTTAAAATTAAATATTGACAGTCCTATACAGCCGCTGGTTCTATTCAAAGTTAAAAACTGAATCGTTTCACTAAGTTACAGCTCGAATATTGTACAGCTCGAACACTGTCCTCCGGCTGACAGAACGCACAGTGCCAAGAAAGAGTTTATAACTTTTGTTTTTTCGCCTAGTTGTAGCAAGTCTTTGTTCTGTCTTACCCAGAAACATAAATACATAAAGAAAGCACACGCCAAGCCTCGTAGCGGAAGATGATGGCATTACCTTTCAAAAATCAACGAGAATTCGTATAATTAATTAACGTGATGTACATAGACACACCTCTCTTTAAACGATGCAAATAAAGAATAATACACAACTTTTCGACCATAACTGAAGCTAATATGAAAAAAGCATGCTACATTAAAGTGTTTAGTTCAATAGATGTGAACACAGACTACATCGCTGTACTCCTTCAAAATGTGGACTGGGCACCCGCCTCACTGCATGTTTTATATTATAACAGGAAATACAATTTCCAGATCACCTGGAGGGCCAACTACCAGACAGAGAGACATTTAACCACTTAGTTTTCATAATTCAGGCTATGCAAATAAGAATGATCAACAGCAATGCTTAAAAATCCAGAGTGAAAAATACGAATTTGGACCGGCACTCTGTGAAGTACCTAAATCAAGGCCGTACTACATATGCTGCACATTGACCTTTCTTCCATACTACTGGCTAAGGAAAGGACGTGCTACTGAACGTACGACGTACACTTGCTCCGCGAGCACAAACTCTTGAAATATACTCACAATTGCAAAGTCAGAATTCAAACAAAACACAACTCATGCTATCGGTACATTTTCTGAAAATAAGTTAGTGTAAATACATTTTATAGTACGCCTAAGAAATAACCAAACAAATATGAAGTTTTTGTTCAATAACGAGTGGATGACCCACAATTAAGTTTAACTTAAATGTTTTGAATAAACTTAAAATAAATATAAGACAATTGGCTAAACAAATTTTCTATGTAAAAAAGCGTAAGGTGCTCGATATCAGTTTTATATCGCTAGCTATTCGTAAATGTGGCGTCATTATGAAAAAATTAGAGATTATGCATACTAAACTAATACCGTCTCTAGGACCACAGTCACTATTGAAATTTATTTTTATTTTAAGCTTATTAATACAATTTACATATGCATCCTGTCGCTGTTGAAGAAAATTTTTAAATATGAAGATTATTTTCAACTTTTTAGTGCATATTGTTACGAAATCATGGTTCCTTTTTAGTTTTGTAAACTGCAATTTTATTTTTCCCGTTTTGAACTTTAAACATAATGAAAGATATAAGTAACGATGCACTTGAATAGGTTCAAAGATTTTGATTTTAAAGCAGTTTCATCTGTTGCAGCCATATGGCATTTTTTTCATAATGGGTTGGAATGAATACCACAATATTGGTATCAAATTATCGTATTGTTATCAGTTAATTATAAGTGAGAAATTTTTATAGTAATTTGAACGTTCGGAGTCAGAGATTTTGGTAAGGGGTGACATGATGTGAGTATGGAGCAACGCCGGAATGATGGGGCAGGGGAAACGGGAGATCCCCGAGAAAATCCGTCCACCAACAGAATCTTCCAGCAAGATTCCCACATGTGTCCCTCGGACGTTTGGAAACGTGTAAAAATTAAATTGAAATATTTCGTTACATTTACGCACACATACATCAATTTAAGACAAAAAATTAAAAGACTAAAAAATAAAAGTAGATTAAAAAGAAAATGGAAGATATCACTAATGATTTATTTTAAATGTTTCGTTTAATAATTTTGATGTAAATTAAAATTCTGTCCCAGCCAGATCACATATTTTTAATGGGTAAGAATACTGCATTATAGCTATGAAATATTATATTGTCATTAATTCTGAATAAGAGTGCAAAATATCAAATAATTCAGTCTTCTGAATGTGGGAGAAAAATTAAATTGAAAAAATTCCAACTTGCATTTTATTCATAACGGGTAAGAATAAAAGGTCAAAACTATGAAATTATTGTACTGTCTTTTAGTCTTGATATTTGTACAAATTGTAAGTGGACGAAAAATTTAATTGAAAAGATTCCAGATGGCACTTTTTTCATAACGGGTAATAATACTAGGTGTTAGCTAAGAAATCATTGTACTGCCGTTCATGTTTAATACATGTGAAATATCAAATAGTTCGGTCGTTTAAACGTGGGTATAATTTCAATTGAAAGAACCGATTTTATCCAAACGTACAAAGGTGAACCTTATATAAAAACCCAGCGAGCTGGCGCAACGGTAACACTGGATTCGCATTTGGCAGGACCCGGGTTCGATCCCCGTATCCGGCAATCCTAATTTCGGTTTTCCGTGATTTCCCGAGATCACTTCAGGTGATTGCTGGGATGGTTCCTCAACAAAGGCCATGGCCGACTCCTCTCCCAGCTACTGACCTTGAACCTAGTTGTGTGTCGCAATCTCTAACGACTTCTCTGGCGATGAAACGTGAAACCCACTACTTTGCCTGTCTTATGTACAAGCATGTTGAAATAAGAATTCGCAGTTCCTTATTTGGTACGTGGCGCGGTGGTCGAGGGGATAGACCTCTCGCTTCCACCAGCTGATCCGGGTTCGATCCCGCCGTGTTCTGGCCCAGATATTTTTTTGCATGTGGGAAACGTGTCGGACATTGTCGTTGGCCAGCGGGTTTTCTCGGGTAACTCCCGCTTTCTCGCCTCTCTCATTCCGTCGCTGTTTCAGACCCATCTCACTCTCACCTCATCCATTCCTCAAGCCGGATGTGCGCTAGGCATGTCTCGCTAGTGTAGCAACATCCACCCCGGTATTCTCTCGTACGCTTAATCCAGGATGCATAGTTACTATCTGCTTCCTAGCCTTGAGTGTGTGCGAAATTTTGCAATCGATTTTGAACATGCAACATTTGTTGTTAACAGACAAACAGACAAGCAAACAGACTTAAGCAAGATAATAATGGATCGTCATCCAGTTCTGAAATATATTTTAAGTCACACGTCTCTAGCTCATAGAGAAGTTAGATTAAAACCGAATGCAAAATTGGTATCCATCAGTTAAACAAACAAGGAAGCTAGTTAATGAAACATGGTAAAATTGCCAGAAACATGCCAATTGTTTTGCAGCTACCTTGAAATTGTTCCTGTCTTTAATTTGTACATTTGGCCGGAATGGTCGCAGTGGTAAATGTGTATTTTTTTAATTTTTTTCCTTCATCAAGCCTACGTTTTGCGACCATTGTTCTAACGAATGGCGAATTAGTTTTTTCTTAGTTTCTTATTTCTGAGATAAACATTTGGTAAAATATTTTCAATCAGCGATATCATAAAACATCAGCAATTAGCACACGAAAATAATTTATTATATCAGATGTCGTCGGTAGTTAAAAGAAGCAAAAAGTTGCCATTTCTTAAATGTCTGTTGAGCGTTTTAAAATTAAAACACTTTTTTACTCGAATCGTAATTATGTACGCCCAGGTCTCGTATTTTTCTAGGAGCGAGGTGCGTGAAGCACTGCGACTTGTAGTACGGTCCATTATTTAGGCGCTAGCAGGGAAGACAGGAGCGTACTATACACGGAGAGAGGGGAAGTGACATCGGCGGGGCGGTAGGGAACCAACGCGCTTGCGTCTGTACAGCACGGGGGCTTGATACCTGGAAGAGGTTGCGATAGGACAGACCACTTTGCTCAGTAACACGGTGGACCGCCTCAACGTATAGATGTGCGGAACTAAGCAGTCGCGCGCCCCGGCTGACCTTGCGAATGAGGCTGACCTCACGCATTTACTGGTAGGAGTATATCTTACCAACAAGCTACCGCGCCTTTGGTACTTCCTACACCTACGCACGTCTGGTAAGACAACTGTATACGTATTCCAGAGGACCCGCGTTCGATTCTTTCATTACTACACGTTATTACACAAGTAATAATTCGTCCGTTAATAAATGCTCTGATTTGCCTTACATTCGTAATATACGTGGCTTAGGATGAACTGACCACTTTTGAAAACCTAATATTTTTTTCTACAAGATTACATTTGTTTCCTATCACTTTTCAATATACGCAACGCAACCTATGTAACAATCGACACTATTAGTAGGGATTATGGGGAGACTGACTTTACACAGACAGCAATGACAGTAAACAAATTTGAAATTTAAATAATATTCCATACTGCCTTGCTTGGCTTGGTTATTAAACAATTACATATAACCTATGTTATGAAAAATTCAAACAAAAGCCAAGATTTTTATGCAACTATCACATTAAACTTCGAAATTTGCTGACAACGTGAGCATACATTGCAATGTATGTAATTTACCTGACCAAATAAGTCTCACCTGAAGCAATGGCGAAGCAATGTGGTGATGGAGGGAGAATTCGGCTGTTAAAAATTGCAATAAGAAAAAATAATAATACTGTAACAACTTTGCTGTCCTGGGCGCGGCAAGGTTAGTTTGCGATGAAGAGATTAGATAGCGTAATAAAAAAATTAATTTGAAGTTCTTAATTTAATTACTACACTACATTAAGTACACATCACTCGGGATTCAACCTATTCAAATTTAACAATTACTTGGATTTTATAAAGGTAATCTCCTGCAATGCTAAATTTACTACTCTAGTGTATAATTTATAATATCTCTCTCTCTCTCAAATCAGACCTCCGCCTCCGACCACATAAGTTTCTGTCTAAAAATGTCTCAGAGTTCACAGCTATGGTTCAACCTGTTTGTCCACTCTCACACTTACACCACTCGAAAAGTCACCATCGTCTACACCTCCGTAGCCTCTCCTCGATCTGCTAATCCTGTCTCGTCCCAAGTCCGTGGCGAACACTCACCTGTTGAACGCTGCAATCACTCTCTCTGTGCGCGCAGTGGGCCGGTATTTATAGTCACCCGCGACGACGCCCAGAGTCTTCTCAGACCTCGCCGACCATCCTGGTCGATGTAAGCCGAACATTCAGTTACATCCGAGCTGAATTCTTGTCCCGTACGACGGACAGGTACCCACCCATTCAGAACGCCTGTGACATCAGCTTGGCACGAGTGGCCCACATCGCCAGGGGCGGGAAGATGGGGGAAAGGAGGTGGAGGGCATTACACTGACTCGTCGCGTGACTGGAGATAGCGACTAAGGGGGAGGGGAAAGAAGACGGTCGCAGTCTGCAGTCTCGATGCCGGAGCTGTATGAAGTAAGCAGATGGAGTGGAAAGCAACACGACCCGCCAGGCGACCCCGCCCAGCGCCCTCGCGAGCAATGACTCGTTACAATAATGTGAAAGTTAGTTAGTTGTACTGATGATTTGTTTTCACCAAATAAAAATTCTCAGTGTTTACCGTAAATAACTTTCGTGAGTAATGATGCTATAATTATTGCCAAATATTTTTTTTAGCGATTTTAAAAGCAAATTTATTATTTATTTTGTTCGACAGTGAATGATACTCCCCCCCCCCAAACAAAAAGAAACAAAATTCTGGCTGTGCCACTGCTTCACTCTATATACATATATCACGATGTATATGTATATATATTAAAACACATATATGTATAAATAAATAAATAAATATATATATATATATATATATATATATATATATATATATATATATATATACACACATATATTGGTGTGTAGTTTAAATAAGAGGTAACTGTGTACATATCAATACTTGCGATGTGATATGGGATATTTGGGTTGTTGTGTTGGTCAGCCTAGTCAGTGACCTGGTCAGTGGACATGTGTGTCAGTGTTGAAAAGTGCACCATGTGCCTGGGCGTGTTAAATGTATTTGTACAATAGAACATTCAACCTTTCACAAAAGATCAACTCCTCCAGGGAACAGTTTGGTCCTGTGGGTTGTATCAGTACAGAGACGTATTACTCAGTAGTACTGACGTCAATGGGTCAGGAATTAGGTACCTATAGGTGCATCGGCGAAGTGTGTGATAAAGAAATTGTGGCCATCACAACAGCGTAGGATGCCGGACAATTATGAATGCCGGTGGGTTTCTCTGCCACGTATTTTGCACCTGCTAAAATCATGTCAGAGAAGGGTCATTAGGCCTAGTGTAATATCCAGAAAAACAATAGCAAATGTGAAATGTTATTTTATTGTGTTATTGTGTGTGGTGGGTGGGGGCCACGGATTATTTCAATTTTGCAACAGTTCCGGCAACGCTTCAGATTCGGACATGGAATAAAGGACAGAGCAGATGTGTGAACAGGTCAACGTAATCGTTCAAGGTACAGGTCGAGACGACCTTTTTTTGGGCCCTCAGTGAATGGTTTCCACGCGAACGCGTCAGTAAGTCGTTCGTTCACTGACAGGGAGCAGACGTGGTTGCTGTTGGGTGACTGGCGGCGTGGTTTCCGGGAGGGCTTAGGAGATGTGCTGTAATTAGACAAAGGCAGAAATGACATCACCGGTCATCCGATCGGCACAGCTCAGACTCGCTCGGACGGAAAATAAGTTTAAGTAGGAGCCTCCGAGGCCTCGAGTGACTCCCTACCATCAAATTGCCAACAATTAAGGGTGAAATTCGGGCATGACAAACTTTTGCCAATCTATTTGAGGCAATTTTGGCAAAAAATCGGCAGGTGACAAATGTGGAGCAGTTATCTTATCCAAAATCTGCACTAGTGGGGGAACCAGTGGTTTTAATTCAGTCACTACAACTTAGTGATGTGATCTATGAGGAGGCGTGGAAACTCCTACATAACAGTACATTCAATAAGTGATTGGTTGTTCACCACCACATTGAAGCACTAGTCAGTGCACCTCCTGTGACTGGGAACTCTGCTACGCTGGTCCAACTGTTGTCTACAGTACAAGAGAACATAGCAGCACTGACAGCCTTAGGGGTAGCGGTGCAGGCATGGGACCCATTGCTACTCCATCTATTAGAAAGAAAGTTGGACATTAGCCTCTGGAAGGAGTGGGAACTGACCACCACTAACCCAAATCATTTGTCACCCTGGAGCAGTTCGTCACATTCCTAGAAGAAAGACAAGAGGATGTCGGAGGCCTTAGGCGGAAGCCAGAAGCTGAAAACCATCCAGAATATCAACCAGTCATCGTATATGAATAAATGCAGTTCTCAAACAACACAATCGTATATAGGTTATCCGAGCGAATGTTGGCCAGTGTGTTATGTATGCAAGGAAATTCATTCAGTCCTCAAGTGCCCAAAATTAGTGTCTAAGTGAACACAGTAGCCCTTTGAAGGGGTTAAGTGTTGCAATCTTTGTTTCAACTGCTTACGACCGTCTCATAAATATATAGACTGCTTATCTACAAGCAACTGTCGAACATGTAATAAGAGACATCATACATTACTCAATTTCGAAGAATGCAAACATTTCAGCCAAGAAGTGAGCCCAGATCAGGTTGTGGGGCAACAGGGCCTTGCAACCTCTTTAACATGAACAGCATTTGCCTCGGTTGTACTGTTGGCAACAGCAAATATCGGAGTTAAAGACTAATCGGGTAACGTCCAGACATGTCGGGTATTAGTGAACTCGGGCAGACAGGCTAGTTTTATTACTAGCAGCTATCCCCAACGGCTGGGAGTAACCTGTCATAGATGCTCCCGACCAGTGCAATGCCTGGCAGGTGTTCCGGTGGCTGATGTGAAGGGTATGGCACCCTAACCTATCAAGTCGATCAAAAACCTAACACATCAGTTTACCATTGAAACGATAGTGCTGAACAAGATCAGTGCAAAACTACCGACAACAAAGTTGTGTACTATCTAGTGGAAACACGTATCACATATCAAGCTGGCATGACATCAGTTTGGAACTCCATGGGGTACTGATCTACTATTAGGGGCATCAGGGGTGGAACTATTCCCACTGCTGCTAACCGGTGGATGGTTTCGATGCAGTTACGGCACCTATCTCTTCTCTGGCAAGTACATGTCTGCACACGTCTGGAATGTCATTGCAAGACAGTTTCAAAAAGTTCTGGGAGTCTGAGGAAGTTTCAAAGACAGCCATAGTCACACCTGAGGTATTGCAGTGTGAATCTCTCCTTCAGCAAACGCCCGATGGATGGTATGTCGTATCACTTCCGTTCGAATCCACAGACCCCGAGCTGGGACAGTCACTGTTACATGCCTTGAGAAGAATGTGTCATTTGGAGCAACGACTGATGTAAAATCCACAAGCTAAGTGATTGTATAAGGACTTCATCCACATGCAAGAAGTATCATATGCTGAAGCTAACAGTATTTCAGCACATTATATTCTTCACCATTATGACTTGAAGTTTGGTAGCACCACTACGAAACTTAAAGTGGTGTTCGATGCTTTTGCCAAGACATCATTGGGTAATTCTGTGAAGTTATGCCACATCTGCGTATCCTTTCTCCGAACAGTCTGCAAAGACATGCAGCTCTACTCTGCCATCAGTGAACTAAGTAGAGCCCCTGGAGGAATATTAACCTGTTCGACGCAGGAGATCTCTTATCTTCAGTGCATCCAAGTTGTCTTCACAGCATTTGATAGTTCTTTATCCCAACCGGTGCCTGCAAGCCAGAACTGTTGTATGAGATGCTTAGCTAACAACAACAGGGATGACAACCAACCCAGCAATTGAAGATGTGCACAAAATCTGACAGAATCCACCTTTTCGTCAGAGGTCTGCCTGCTGGATTTACTTCGTAGAAGAAGACATCTATACTTTGGACCCAGTTTAGACCCAGTAACTTCAGCAGCATGTCGTCAGTGTCGTTATACAAATGTTTGATCAGAGGGTCTATCTGTGACTGCTGCAACATAGCCAAGAACTGCTGACTATTGCTGGAAAACTTTCTCAGAGAGAAGCCTCAAGCTTGTAGCATACCAAACTCATGCTGCACGACCAAGGGTTCTTGCAATGAGTACGCACCAGTCTCAGTATCATCCACATATTTATCAGTCTCTGACACTTTAGCAGCATGGGGAAAACTGATCCTCTCATCTTTAGCCAGTTGTCGAAGGATACGAAGCACCAGGAAAAGAGAGGCTGCAATTCCATAAGTGGCTGTCTTCAACTGATATTCCTTAATGTTGCCTGCTGGGTCTAAGTGCCACAGGATGTGTTGGTAGTCATGACTATGTGGGTCGACCAGAATTTTCTGATAAATCTGCTGGATGTTTCCTATAAAAGCTACCGGGGGAAGGCTGAAACAAAGAATCATGCTACCTACATCCTGCTGCAGTTTTTGTCCCACCAACGATACATCGTTCAGTGATCCCTTCGGTTGGCGCAGCGACAGTGCACTTTATGATGGCCAGGACACTAAAAAGGTCACTCTTCCTCGTCTAGAGCTCTGTGGGGCACTGTTGCTGGCGAAAACCATTCGCTGCATACTGACAATGTACGACTCCAAGTTGGTCTTTAATTATGTGTATGCTTGAACTGACTCGACAGTGGTATTAGTATGGATCAGGTCATCGTCTCATCATTAGAAGACATTTGTAGCCAATAGAGTGGGGAAGATTCAGGCTTACATCCTACCAGAATGGTGGTATCATGTTCAGTCGTAGTCGAATCCGGCTGACTGTGCTTCGAGAGGTTTGAAGCCTTCCCATCTAATAACCCATCCTCTCTGCTGGACAGGACCAGCCTGGCTGAGTGACAGCTCAGGAGGATGGTAGCCACTCGGCGAACCTAATGGACAACCAAACCTTCATGACCGCATCGTTGCCAAACAGTGCACAATGATTTCACTACTGGGAATCATGGCACCTGTGGAACTATCAATTCTGAGTAAGTACTCGTCACTAAAAAAATCAAATGTATAGCCATCTATTTTAAGTGTTTTATGGTTTTGAGAAAGCCAGTGGCGTTGAGAGTTACAGGGACCAACCCACTGTAAAGGAATTGCTTGAAGCACTTATGTTCTGTGTGAAAAAACACATGGCATGGAGTTCCACACCGAGATTACAGCCACTTAACTTGACTTGAAGAAACTGAACCCATTTTTTGACGACAGTGATGTCCTACGAGTGGCGAATGACTCCAGGCAGCAGCCCTTCCCTAAAACCAGAAGAACTCCATACTGCTCTGGAAGAAGTGTTGTTTGGTGGAGCTGATTATAGATCAACTACATAGCGAGTTGCTTCATCCAGGGCTGCAAAATCTGTTGTCTTCGATGCAGCAGGATTTTTGGGTGACAAACATAAGAGATTTGGTTAGATGAGGGCAACTCAAGTGCATGTCATGTTTTCGGTTTCGACCCAAACCTGCAGCATCCATGATGACAGGTGCAGCATCCATGATGACAGACCTACCTGCAGAGCGAATCATCCCTGCCATACCATTCTCAAAAACTGGAGTGAATTACGCAAGACCATTTACGATCACAATGAGCAAAATGCTGAAGCTGAAATCGATGAAAGCCTATCTGTGCCTGTTTGTGTGTTTGGTCACAAAATCCTTCATCTGGAATTGGTTTCCGATTTGTCTACAGAGACTTTCTTGTATGCATTCCGGAGGTTCGTTGCCTGCCGTGGACACTGCGCAGAACTGTTCAGCGACTACGAAACCAACTTCATGTGGGCGGGCAGAAAACACAAAGAGCTGTATGACTTCTTGTCGGATGGGAGTGAAATTCGTCAAGGCACACCTGCGGAAGGTGTTGGTGACTCAACTACTGATGTAAGAAGAGTTTCATAAGTTCTCACACAGGTGGAAGCAGTGCTGAATTTTCGCCCGTTATATTATTTATCATTGGACCCAAAAAATCTCACTCCTCTAACACCAAGCAATTTTCTGAAGTTGGGAATTGCCCAACCTGTTCCAGCCGAAGTTTTCACGTCAGTCGCTACGAACCCATTATCAAGGTGGAACATTCTGCAGAGTATTTATCAGGACTTCTGGCATCGATGGAATCAGGAATACCTGCGTCAACTTCAGGTTCGAGGAAAGTGGACTAGAAGTTCAGGTAACATGGATCCTGGCACATTAATGTTAATCCAGGATCCCGGGAGCAGGCGGAGTAGTGTGTGTTGTGGAACTCCACGCAGCACAGGGACTGGTTACCCATCATGTAGTAAAGTTGTTCCCACTCCCTTTAACACTTTGAAACAAGTTATTTCAAAGTGGGCGGTATGTTTAGCGTGCAGTGTAAAACTGAAGTAACTGTGTACGCAACAAAAACTTGTGACGTGACATGGTATATTTGGGTTGTGTTGTTCTGCCTAGTCAGTGACCTGATTAGACCTGGCTCTATGAGTCAGTGTTCAAAAGTACAATGTGTCGACCGAGTGCATTACGCGTGGCTGCACAATAGAACACTCAACCATTCACAAAATATCAACTCTTCCACGGAATACACAAACACCTACACATACACACACAAACATATATATACATATATATCACAGCCATGGACCCAAAGCAAATACTCACTAGTAAATCCTTTTATCAGCAACTCTTTCGATTTTGTAAGGGAATACGATAAAAAGAATTAAGTGCTTTACGTCCGAATTCTTGTGTTTACTCTGCTTCCATGTATTCACTGCAATTAAAGCAAACCTTTTAATAGCTTCCATATGAGTAAGTCCCCGCACAAAGGAACGTATCATTAACTGCTGTCTCTATGGGTGATGTATAATTGTTCGCTTGGCTAGCAAAGTAGGGCCAAACGTTTGTTCTGAGCGAATTATAATACCTTAGGCGCCTCCCTCAAAGTCGATCCGGGTTCGATACCCGGTGGGTCGGTTCCCAGATTTTTGCATGTAGGAGTGATGTTGGACGATGTTACTGATCGCCGGGTTTCCTCGGGGATCTCCCGTTTCCTCCACCCTTCTCGTTCCGATGCCTACACACATTTTATGTCCTCATTCCATGTGGTTCATCGGAGCGAGCAGATGCCTACGGGCGCACTGTAGTAAGTCTGCTTTCGGGGTGCGGTTCTCTGGCCCTTGGGTAACGTCCTCATACGATATTTATTTTAACTGTATAGACATGCTTATGCATATATATATATATATATATATATATATAGAGAGAGAGAGAGAGAGAGAGAGAGGTACACACAGAATGCCCCATACGTCGGTCTCGTAAGTTAAGTAGAAATTAGTGAAATATGGAATGGTTTAATAGTGATGTAGTGTGATGGTGTAAAACAACAGCAGTATGTTCACTTCAATATGTCATTACGACAGAAAATGTTCAAATTAATGGCTACTTTGCACATGCGTATGCATTGGTTAAAATTGCTTTGTACACGACGTACCATGGCCGGCGGGATGTAGCGGCATGCAGCAGTAATGTTGCCATTCACAATAATATTTCGTTACATTCATACACACACACACACACACACACACACACATATATATATATATATATATATATATATATATATATATATATATATATATATATATATAGCCGTGGCATTTGCACGCTAGAGTTTAATTAGAAACGTCGCCGATACGGAAACCCAGCACATACGCTCGTGTGATCACTTACATATAATTTAACCGAAATATTTCATGATATGGTTTGATACAAATTTTATAAACAACTGGAAGTTTAAACTATTCAGTTCCATGTATCAAGAAAATCTTTTTAATTTTCAACGATACATAACAAAGTAATATAAATGTCAAAATCGCTACTTTTATATAAAATCAGAGGCATTCCTTACTATCAAAGAATGTTTTACATAAAAGTTACTGTGCCTAAATCTAGTACAAAATGGTAACAAATTTTGGTATTTAAATATATTATCGTTTTATAGACGTTACATGTGACTACATTTTCCACTTCTAAAATTTTTTTTAGCTCTCTTAGTCTCCCCATAACGGCACGTCAAAGATAAATTTACAAATAGCAAAAACCAATTTATTCACGCGAATGAAATAGTTTACACTGAAATCAGATATTAACGACCATTTGCTGAAAAATGTAAAAATTATCAAAAACATTCCCTTGTATTTTTTTTAATCTGAAAATTTTAAAAACTTTCTTCGTTTACGGCATTTTTTTAAACTACAAATATAATTTGTTTTGTGTTTTAAAATCTTGTAGCATATGGTTCATAACATCGAATTTTTGTGCAAATTATTATTAAGTTATATTTTAAAATGGTTATTTGTATGTTCCCGTAACTTGCAAGTTCGTGCTGTGACCTGCCGCTATGGGAGCACTATTAGAGTTAAAAATGTTTACATTTGAGAAATGTAGTCACAAGTAACTTCTGTAAATCTAACATTATGTCGTACAAATATAAAATTATGCAATTTTATTACGTGAACAGTACTCAAGTCCTGGCAGACTCCTACCTGCTTTTCCTTTGTACCTCTGACAAGGCCTTGAGCTGTCCGAGGTCACACAAACAGGCCAAAATAAAAATTTCAAAAGTATTACCTAAGTAACTAACATTTTCATTTGGGCACTTGCGTCTTCGACCGGGTTGGCTTATTTCGAATTTGAAGACTCAGATAGACAAATTCAAAAAGTTAAACATTGCAGTGGCACCAACCGTATAACAGTACGTGTTATTACAGGAAGTTATTTTGAGATGTACGTACACAAAATCATCGAAATAATTAGCAAATACGTAACCAAGCAGAAACTTAGGGACAGGAAATTTTCGCGAAGTCAGTGTCCTGCAAGTTGGACTCCACTCTCCTATTCACACTCAAGCTCTGACTCTTTGTTCATTGTCTGCTATTCCAGTAAATTACAGATAATGGACAAATTATTGTGGCTTGCGTGTACATAGGATAGTGAATTCTGTCATGCAAGTCATTGAATTCGCGAAGTTTTCCAGTCACAAGCTGACATGATAACACAAACCAGTCCGCTGTAAAACAATAAACAATACGTAACGATATGACTGATGGAATTCGACAATGCGTAGTTCGAAGAATTCGAGACAAAAGTGTGTTGTTGCTTCCACGGTAGATCTCTTCATCACGTAATGTGAGTTAGGTTGAGTAACGACGGCCAGAGGGAGGGAACCGATTGTTCTTCAGAGCTTCGCCATTACGGTCCAGAGTTCCGAGCTGTCAACTTTGCTCTGACCACATTTTTAGGTAAGCAATATTCACAAATATTCACAAGCACATATGCAAATATGACAGCACTTGTAATAATACTAACAGCTTGTAAGATTTGCTGTTACGTTTACGCTTCAGTAAACTTTCACTGCAAATAATGTTTTAAGCTTACCGCTAATGCATAGACATTAACTCTGTGCGTACTGAATTGGCAGAAATTTCTATGGAAACGCTTTCCATTGAAAGGTTGATTTCATTGATTTCATACACCAAACAGTTAGTTCACGTTTTAGTTGTTTGTTCTTTATCAAGGTGAAACTAGGGTGTATTGCACGTACATAAGGACGTCGCATAATAAACTGTCGCGAAATAAATATGAATGTGTAAATAATCACAAAGCAGTTATAGCTTGTACAAAGGAAATAACTACTGCGCACCAAAAATTGCCTATGAATGGCCTGACACAGACTAAATGAAATATAAATTTTACTCGTGAAGTACAATGAGATTCTTAACAAATTCACTGTGCGTATTCAGTTTTACGAATATTTAGACATGTAATTATACAACTGTGAATGAAGAATGATACATAGGCCTAGTAATGTGGTTATAACAGTGCGCTAATAATAATATAAACACACACACATACATACATACACACACACACACACACACATATATATATATATATATATATATATATATATATATATATATATATATATATATATATACCACCACTAACGCACCACACACACATATAAACACGCGTTCACCTAATTCTCCGACATACAGGAACGATGACACTGGTAGTAATCTAAAATTTCTATTTTTGTTCTTGTTTATGAATGTGAAGTAGCTGTGTCTGGGTATGCTCTTACATGATCACTGTATAACGTTACTGCAATATTGTTATATCGCGTAATTTTCTTACCGATCACAGAAAAAACTGTTTTCTGGTGGCTACAAAATGTTTTGTCAGTATGGCCCTCGCAAAATAAATTTGTAGTGGTTACAAAATTTTTTTGTAGTCACTGGAAAACTTTATTTGGGACAGAAATTTTTTTTGGTCACTACAAAAAAGTTGGTAAGGTCCATTGCAAGAAAATATTTTGTGGTGACTAATAAGTATTTTTTTCAGTGATACTTTGTTTATTTATATCTCCTATGCGTAACTGGGGCAACGTATCGTAGAAATAACACTTTCTTGTGTCATAATTACCTCATAATCATCCGT
Organism: Medauroidea extradentata; assembly: GCA_003012365.1. Taxonomy (NCBI): domain Eukaryota; kingdom Metazoa; phylum Arthropoda; class Insecta; order Phasmatodea; family Phasmatidae; genus Medauroidea; species Medauroidea extradentata. The sequence goes on along the minus strand of PNEQ01012022.1, from coordinate 88,686 downwards.
GTAGATCTTTTCTTACTCGAATTATTTCTTAAAAGTGCACGGTGGTCAGAGCAGAGATGTTAATAAAGTAACGTAGGCAGATTTGCCTTATTTCGCGAGTGTCGAAACAAATAACAGTAGTCTTTCGCGCGTGAAATACGGGAACATTGTAACTTCCCTACGATTACTAAGCTTTTCCAAGTATTCCATTTTAAATGATTGTTCACATTATATTGTTTTGAGTACGTAAGGTAAATTATATTTAATAAATAACAGCACATGTTTTTATGCAGTAAACATTTTTAATTGAAGTAGTAGGAAATAATAGGTTGTATACCAGAGCTCTGATATCGGAATCAGAACCAGGAATCAGGCTCTGGAGTCTGTGGTCCACCACATTATTTCCAGTAACCATATTGGATCGATTCGCCAATTTATCCGGATTTTGGATCATTCCGTCATATTGATGGACGAATATGTCATTTTGACATCTTGGATCAATCTGCCATATTTGACCATTCCACCCATTTATTCGCAATATTCGATCAATCCGCCAATTTTTCCGCCGTCTTGGATTATTTCGTTAATTGATTCGCCATATTTGATCAATCCATTATCAAAATGTCTATCTTGTTTGTAGTGCTCTCTCATTCCATTTCCATTGTGAATCGAATGAGGTTCCAAAGGATCACATGTAAAAGGAGATCTATATATACATATTAGTGTGTGTGTATATATATATATATATATATATATATATATATATATGTGTGTGTGTGTGTGTGTGTGTGTGTGTGTGTATACAGGATGTTTCAGGAGTGAACATCAATAAAGAGGTGAGTGATAGAGGGGCCCAAGACCAGACCTACCAAAAAAACAAATTTGGTAGTGCTATTCACAACCATCTGAAAGTTATGAATTTTCAAAGAAAATTTGGCTATACTCTACCCTGAGCTACGTATGTACTGATGATGGAAAAAGTAATGGTCCATGTGGAACGAAATTTTTACCCATCAAAGGTGATTAATATCGTCACATTTAAAAACACTTTTTACGTCACTGAGAGTACAGCTGTGTGGCGTAAAAAATTCACATTCACAAAAGTTGCGTTTGGTTCTGCAATATGCCTCTAGTTTGTACGAGGTAAAATAATATAAATGGGTCACAGAAATGATCGTTCGCCATTGGAAAAACTGCCACATGATATGGCTAATTAATTAGTAAAAACCAGTATTTTAAAGTAACAAACGTCGATGCAGTACATGTGAAAACATAATGTAGTGCAAAAGATTCACATAATATAAAATAAGGTATAGGGTTGAATTTAGTATGTGCGTAAATAATTAAACGTAACTTTATTGAAATAAAATTATTATACAAGGTTTGAAATTTTTGAAACTTATTTTGAATGTAAAGTTTTAATTTGTGATGATGAAATGTTTTTAATTCAAGCGGTAATAGTCAGTTATTTCATTAAATTAAATTTATATTATCGAAATGGATTGTTAAGATAAACGAATTACATCACCAGACACCTTTACGTAGTTGCTGCTTCATATTCACAGTGGCCGTGGTTATGTAGAGGCTAGTGCGCTCGCCTCCCATCATATTGAACTGGGTGTAATTCCTGAATAGCATCACAGGCAGATTTTCTGCATGTGGAAATTGTGGCTAGTAAATTATGTTTGCCAGAGGGAGGGGGGTGAATGTGAGGTTATCACGGCCTTTTATCAACGAGGTACTTAGAGCCGATGAGGGTGACATGATGTGAAAAATAACACAACAAACATGCCAGTGCCCAGATACGAACCGGGGACCCCTCGCACCACAGGCCGGCGATTTACCGACTTCGCTACGGACGCCGGCACCTTCATCGGCTTACAATACATCGCTGTCAAGAGCTGCACAAATCGCTCCATTAAATTCCTTTCGTTTCCTTCGGATAAAGACATTGCATTGTTTCTCGACTAGAAAAGACGTGTTGAGGTGTCATACGATCTGCTGCAAGAAATTTTGGTGACTGTACACAACTGTACACCCTCGCATATTAACAAATAATCTGTATGCAAAGATATGGTATTGTTACTAAAATGCAGAAAATCTGCCTGTTAGGCTATTCAGGAATTACTCCCAGTTCGCTATGTTGGCAGGCGAGAGCACTAGCCTCTACATAACCAGGGCCGCTGTGAATATGAAGCACCAACTATGTAAGGGTGTCCGGTGATGTAATTCGTTTATCTTAACTTCCCATTTCGATAATATCAATTTTATTTCAAGAAATAACTGACTGTTATCACTTTTATTAAAACATTTCATTTAATCCTCACAAATTAAAACTATACATTCAAAATAAATTTCAATAATTTCAAACATTGTGCAATATTTTTATTCCAATAAAGTTACATTTCATTATTTACGCATATACTAATTTCAACCTTATAGCTTATTTTACATTGTGTGAATCTTCCGCATTACGTTATGTTTTCACATTTATTGCATCGACGTTTGTTAATTTATAATACTGGTTTTTACTAAGTGATTGGACATACTATGGGCAGTTTTTCCAATGGCGGGTGATCATTTACGTGACCCATTGACATATTTTTTTTACCTCGTGCAAACTGGAGACATCTTTCAGAACCAAACACAACTTTTGTGAAAGTGATTTTTTTACCCCACAAAGTTGTACTCTCAGTTACGTGAGATGTGTTTTTTAATGTGACGTCACTAATCACCTTTGGTGTGTACAAATTTCGTTCCACATAGACCATGCCTTTCTCCATCATCAGTAAATGCGTAGCTCAGGGTATAGTATAGACAATTTTCTTTAAACAAATGCATTACTTTTAGACGATTGTGAATTGGACTATACAAACAAGTTTGGTATATTTGGTAGGTCTTGGGCCCCTCTATCACCCGCCTCTTTATACACGTCTACTCCCGGAACATCCTGTATATACATGTTGGGGCCCGATATATATGGCAGGAGTAATGATGTAAACATATTATGTTAGATATATGATGTCAGACAACGTGACTGAATGTCATTAAATGACCATCATCCAAAGATAGTAGGGTGATACGAAGGTTACTTAGTCGAGCTGTAATGGCAGAACATGAGAAATATGGCGTGAGTTATAGTAGAGGCGAAATGTCAGCACAACTCCAAGATGTTGAAAGGGTCATGGTTCGGTTACATTAGGGAAGATCTTGAGTTATATTGGAGTGTAGTTAGGATTCGCTAGCTGAAGTCTTTGTAAGATGGTGGGTTAAGTAATGTTTAAACTTTTTTAAAATCATTTGAATGGGTTGGAGTAGGTTAGGCAAGACAGGGTAATTTATACGGAAATATGAGTGATAAGTCATGTAATGTTGGGTTAGAAGGAAAAGAAGAGATTTTCGATAACATTGTTATACAGTGTTATGATGTAGTGATATAAGATAATAGGTTTCGTTAGAGTGAATTATTTTATACTCCGTTCACTCCAAGTTGTGTTTTAGGATAAACAAAGCAAATTATATACAAACCTTTTCATTGGCTGCCGTCCGCCGTGCACTGTAATCTTGCATAAGAAATAGATCTTTGTTATCTGTCGTGTACATATAAATTTACTACTCCATCACTTAATGAGAGAGTTTTATTAACAAATATCTAAAATATACAGACGTTGCAAACACAATATACGACGCTATATGTTTATTACTGTTATTATGGTTAGCGGACGACACGACAGTACAGTTAATTCACGAGTTGTTTAACGACTGACGTAATGTTAAACGTACGAGTTTCTTGGTACACTTACCAGTATTTAGGGATGTACGATACTCTGAAAATACCAAAAGTTTAGTTCAATAATAATTACCACAGTAAAAAAGTCAGAAATATCACTGTCAGATATATTGTTTTAGATTTTTCAAAGTATTTTTGGACCTTAACGCGTCAATGTTGTGGCTTCTACGATTTGGTTTTTCCGTGTATCCATTTTCCGTTCCAGTTCGTCCGAACCAAAATTACTAGATTTATTTCATTCCGTCCTCGCGTCGGGTTATGTTTACATCGCTTGCGGATTAGGTTATGTGACGCTGGATGTGAACAGTGAAAATGTCTTGCATGGTTTTCTAAACTTGGATTTATGTCTTCATTAATAAACAAACCGCGACGATGTTTATTAGGCAAGAATAAAAAATTTTGCATAATATTCTTTACAACAAAAATATATGTGTCGTGAATTATCGACAAATTTATAAAATGTAATTTTTCCAAAACGAAGTACAGAATAATCCAGGATGACTTTATAGTAAGTTTATTCACTCATTTTGTTGACAACTTTTTTCTGCATGTAGTACCAAATTTTCGTTACGTTAGTACCAGAATAATTGAATGCAATCGTTAGTCATGGCTTGATAATTGCAATTAAATTTTGAAATATACTGTAATTGCTCATGATGTCAATATTTTTATCAAATTTTTATGTAATTTTTGTTTCCGTATGTCGATAACATGTACGAAATTTTCACGCAATGTTGTTTTAATGTATAGGACGTTGTTGTTTCCTATGATACCGACTTAACACAGTTTTTTCGGTTGGAAATAGTACGTCGGCGCGCTGCACAAATTCAGCCAATTAGAATTTAGCGAAGTGCAATGATATTACATTATTTGTTTACTTCAGAACTCAACTTAGAGTGAACGGAGAATAGATTATGTTACAAAAGCGTTATATGAAAATGTTTTGATGGCTTAGAGCGATATTAGTTTTGGGTAGTGACGAAATAAATATGTGTAGTAAGAACATAGATTAGTACATTAATTTTGTGTGATATGGTGTAGTGATTTAGATTGGAATCAGGTTATATTATGCGAGAGTGTGATAACAGAGGTTATGTAACTATGTCAGAGAGGTTAGGCTCGGTGGGTTGCATAAAATTAAGATAAGTTCTGGATTATATTTGTTTGAGTTGTGATGGTGTTAATAATAATTGCTTGGATCAGAACAGAAATTTTTATGTTGGATAAGGTCTTATGTTAATAAAGTGAGATGTTATTTTGAGTAACTAAAATACGTAAATCGTAATGAAAATATTGGTTTAAATAATTTTGTTTTAAGATTAAGAAATTTTAATCGCATTGGGAGGTACTGTCATGATAGGTGTATTTTTGTATGTAGTACTAGGAATGAAGATAGATGATGCTATATTAGGATGAGTGAAGTGAGGCTGTGTTAGGATGGAAGGAGTTACATTAAAAAAACAATAAAAGAGGATGTTTGAGGTTACATTAGTTTACGTCGGGTTATGTTAGAGTTTGTTAGATTAAGAAGGATTTAGTTAGGAGAGGTTACAGGTTAGGTTACAGTTGGAATGGTTAAGTAAGATGGGCAATGCAAGGTTACATTAAGTGAAGTTAGGTTACACTAGTTGGAGGTTGGTTAAAATTAATTAAAGTTAGAGAAATATAAAAAATAGAGGAGGTTTGATGCTATGTTAGGTCAGGTCAGGTTGGGGTCAGGTAAGGTTAGGTTAGGCTAAGTCGGAGTCAGTATTGAATTGGAACTGTATACTTGTCATTCCGGCGCCGCTCCATACCCACCTCATGTCATCTCTCACTAACGCTCCTAACTGGTAAACAAAAATAAAGATATATTTAAATGGCATAGGTTTTCAGGACGTTTATGCGTTGGTTAGTGATACATGACTGACGTGTGAAGCATTGTGATTTAGAATTCTACTGGTATTCATTAGTTATTTTTTACTCAAATAAACTAATTTTTTTTAGCTTGAGGCTTAATCTAATTACAAAAAGCAAAATTACATAAAAATAAAACTACGCATTTTTGTACATCTAAGTAAAAATTTTCGTTACGTTTTAAATCAGACAATATCTCTGATTCAACCAGAGAGTTTATTTTGCTGATGCAATCTGTAGATTTTGACAGTTTCCCGATACATAAGTTTTAGCAGTTGTGTGGAAAATCAGAGAAAAACTGTGAATTTATTACAGTTTTCAGAGTGATCTGAATTTTATTTTTCTAATCATAATTTATTTCCCACTAGTTACATAGATTGAGGTAATTTAGTCATGTACATGCATTATCTGAAGTATAAGAAAACAATTTCGAGATTACGAGAAGAAGAAACGGGCTTGGTTAATTAAACGTCTGACTGAAAAGTTGTTTCCAACATTATATTAGGTAACGTTTTGCCAGAGTAATACATTTCTGATTTATCGTTTGGTACACCAATATTGGGTCCTTTTATTTGTCGAGAAAGATATCCCCTCTTGGAAAAACATCTCTTTAACCAAATATTCCTTCTCGTAATTGGAGAAAATTTCTTCTAGATCTTCCCTATTTTACTGTTGTATTTATTCCTTCCCTTCCAAACCTTTCATTTTCAAGTTATATTTTCCTCTTTTAACTATGTATCATAGCAATATCTGGGATTACGGATATTATGTGTGAAAGGGGTTAGTGCCGCATCAAACCTAAAAAGCGTACTACTTGGAGCAAAACTACAGTGAACGCCAACGATCGAAGTGACGATATCGTGTATTTTTCAAACTTTTGCTGTGATAAAATACCTTCGCAATGAATTAGCATGGACTTTAAAGTCTTTGTTTATTATATTAAAAAAGAACCCAAAACCTGAAGTAGTCATAGTGTGTCAATATAATTATTTTCTCTCTCAGAATTGATGCAAGGCAAATTACTAACATTTTACATTATTATTTAGTACCAATTCGTTGTAGCTTAAGATGAATGACTTCAAGATATTGTAAATGTGTTTTTATTATTTATTAATAAAACGCATTTCAATATTACAGGTTTTAGTACAAAATATATTAATTTTATTTATTTATTTTTTCAGTGGCTGTTTCGATTAGTTGAAGAGTAGTTGGTATCAGCATGGTGAGTACACAATAGTTATGGTGTTTATTCTGTAGTTGAAATTGTTCAGTTTAATTCACATAGTGTATACACTTATATATATTTATTGACTTGTTTATACAGACATAATCATGTATACATATGTGCCGGATTTTCCAGTATAATCGTGAAAAATAGAAAATGGAACAGGTGCTGCTAGACTGAGAGTTCTGGGACGGGAAACGTGTGATCTGCGGTAGGCCTACCAATAATATTACATATACCCCTGAAGTACAAATTCTTGGTTTTTGAGTAGTAATATATGTTATAGGGTATAGGCCTAAATGAAAAGTGTGTTCAGGTAGAACCAATTGTATGTTTGCGATGTTTATAAATGATGGTTGATTGTTTAATTGGTTAATTAGTTAAAGATCTGGCTGTTCGGCAATGAGAAAGCCTGGGAATTTGTTTTCTCGGATGGCACGTCGCTGTTACTTCTCGCGATGGACCGTTATTGCGTCAGATTTATCGGTATGGCTCTTAAGAATTTGTACGGCGTTGGAAGTCGCATAAGCGGGAGACCCCGACTACTAACTGATACTAACTGCAGCGTCTTGCAACAGGCCTATATCTACAAACATCACTCGTAGGCGTCCCGGTCTGCCATGCTCCGTAACTCGACGATACTTTACTCAATGGCATCCCGACGCCCAAAACGACGACGACGATAGCCCTCCGGCTCACTGTACTCCGCGGCTCGACGAAATCTGTCCTAAAACCGTTCCCACTGCCTCGCTTGGCGTCGAAATCCCCGCCACTCGCTTTGCGAGCTCGGGTTCAATTCGGGCCGATCTGGGGCCAGCTCTCGAACGACGGCTCCGCCCCTCGAGGACAACAAATCCTTGCTAGAGCCGTATTTATTAATTAAGTACACCGTTGGTCTCGGCTTAATACATACAATTACACAAAATGATTTCTTCATCGTTCACATTCCTTGTATATTAATTAATAAATAACTATTTTACAATTACGTCTAACAAGCTATTGGCTGGCTCCCCTCCTCTCCTGTTAGGGGGGTGGTTTGAGAGAGGAAGGGGGGGGGGGGCTAGAAACCCCAGACACTTGCCCTGCACCAGCTCGCTTCCACGAGGACACAATATATACAAATTCCTGATATTCCTCATAAAATCTGATACAGTAATGGAATCTTTATAAAAGCTATTTTAACATCATCCTGACATAAAGGCGAGGAGAATGAGTGGTCGCAAGACACAGTTATTAGTAAATATGGTTTGTATGACAGTTCAGCAACGCGTATGGCTATTAACTATAATTACTTGCGGTGGTGACCATGTGGGCGTTTCACATGTTCTTTAACATTTTTGCACTAAATTTGTTTTATGCTTTAAATTCAATTTGTAAACAGCGAGAGAAGAAAATAGGAAGTAGGGCTACACTAATATATATATATATATATATATATATATATATATATATATATATATATATATTAATGCAAATTTAGCGCAAATATTGTTAAAGAACGTATACATTAAATTGGATATACAAAGAAACATTCTTTGTTTATACCCAAAAACAAATATTACGATTTAGAGTGAGTGAGAGATTTTGGGCAGCGCTGATATTTAGTGCTGGTGAGGGGTGACTTGAGGTGAGTATGGAGCAGCGCCGGAATGAAGGGGCGGGGGAAACGGGAGATTCCCGAGAAAACCCGCTGACCAGCGGCATCGTCCGACACGCTTCCTACGTGCGAAAATCCTGGGACCGACTACGCCGGCAATCGAACCAGGATCGCCTTGGTGAGAGGCGAATGGTCTGATTACGATTAAGAAACCAAAATGTTGTACATCAGGTGAATGGTGGTATCTTAACAGGAGAAGGATATGGCATTCACATGAAGGTGATCGATGGAATATAAGAACTATCGTCCAGATAAGTTGTCGCATAAGTCCCAAAGTACATTCGTGTGTAAGTCTGTGCAGTGTGTAGTTTATTGTAATTATTAGGATACTTAGTTTTTTGGATGCTGGATTAGGCGCGGCGCCCGATTTCTTAGCCATTTTGTATTTATGTCGTGCATAAACTTTCTTGTTTTTGGAGTAATGACCTGAGTTCAGGACAATCTTTAGCTCACAGTTCTATCAGTTGTAGAAAATTGCGGCCATCAAGTTGGTGTTGGCTTGAGGTTAATCAACGCCAAGCAAGAAATTTCATGCTGAAAATTTTAACCAAGCACCTATATGCACATTCCTGATCTGTTGCCAAACTTGCGCATGTGTAGGTAACTAACCGTTTGCGTGTTTACCGATTAGTATGGCTTAGAAATGAGAATATTAATAGTAATGGCTCTGAAATTTTTGTAACACCGTTTTCCAGTTTAAAGAACATTGGTATAGCGAAGGCAGCATCCCATCGTTTTGCTAGAAATTTTCTGGATAGTTTTGAATAGAAAAACTGGAATATAAACATATCACACTACCAACTCCTTCAACAGAATATATCAATTTATGTTCAGTGTACCGTTCCGTTTGAAAATATTTTGTGCAGAGAAAATTGTACTATCAATGTGCTGATTTTATTTCAAATCTGCAAATTTCTGAACAAATTCATTTGCTGCATTTAACCTCTTTTATGTGGATTTTTAGAAAGAGGATATGTGAATGTGCCTTTGCTTTTGGAGTAGCATCTGAAGCCTCCATCTGCAATAGTTGATTTCATCAGTTGGTAATCTTCATATAAAGACATACAACTTACAATTCCCCGAATGAGACACAGCGTATGGGATAGTTAACACTTTACTTCAATATTTCTTAAGTTTTAGTTAATATGTTAATCGACTCCGATACTTACGACATGTTTGTTGTGTTATTACAGTATTACTAACTGTAGCCTTTATTACACATGTAACACAAAACATAAGTGTAAAATTTACATTCATCTGTCTACATCTAAACGTTCATGTAATTTGATAATATCCTCCTATATATTGTGAAAACTTTCAGATTTAATAAGGTAAACCTTGTAACACGTGTAAAAACATCTGGAATTACTATGGTTACGTGGATTACATCTGTCATGAAGTAAACTCTTTTTAGATGTATAATTTCTCAGAATAATATTGTTGTACAAATTAAAACTTGCTTGAAATTCGGGAAGAACTGCGGAATCGTCCCTTCACGATAACTGCATGCAAAATTCGGACACCTCATAACTTAGAAATTTAGAACTTGAAATCGTCTTGAATGAAATACACACCAATAAGAACAGTCGCAATGTAGAAACACACAATGCAGAGCAACGTATCTTGAAAACATCGTAACCTAGAAATTCACAGCTTACAACTGTCATAATCTACAAAATTCTATCTAATGTGTTTATTAATGTTATATCTCTAAGCTTTGTGTTTCTAAGCTATGATGGCCAGGCTCGCTAAGAGAAATTCCGGACCACTGGGCTATGTTCGCTTTGGGCCCCCAACCCCCTCCTGTATACACAGTAAAAAATATTCGTACTTTAAAGAGAAAGGTATTAAACAAATTTCAGATAATTTTTTCACCCTAGGCACTACAACAAGAATGTCACAGTTCATTTAAGTGATCGAAATTGTCCAAACGGCTGTGGGGACCAGTGGTATACATTTTTATGAGCACAGTGTTTTATGGGAATCTAAGCAACCTTCGACGGCCAGCCTGAATTTCAAAATATTGTGTACACTTAGAAAAAAATTCTTGGAAACTTGTTTGTTAAAAAAAAGGTTTACTATGCTTCAAACAATTGTAAAATGTACAAGAAATTTATATATAAACATAAAAACCTTTTGTAAATATACAGACTTTCTTGAATATTTACAAGTGTTTTATATAAACTGTACAACACTTTGGTAAACTTACAAAACATTTTTTTGAAAACTGATTTCAAGTAATTTTTCTTTTGTATAAGCACAAAAGTTTTTATAATGTGTATTGCCCATTTGTGACAAGACGGTAGACTAATTGTCTAATATACAGGGTGGTTGACAGTATTTGCGGGCCTCTATAAGTCTTCCATGCCACATGACATCCTTAATTCACCCCCCTTTCCCATGTACGTTTACTTTGTTAAACTTACAAGCTATATTTTTCAGCGTTTCCCCATGCATTTAAAGATTAACAATAGCTTGACGGTTTTATGTCTAACTTTTTAAAGAATGGTTTAAAGTGTCGTGTTTTTTTACTTTTAATTTAAGTGTTATTTCGAACTGTTTAAAACTGAATATGTATACAAGTGTTACATACATTTATTTAAATAAAATTTTATTTTAATATGGTTTAAGTATATAAAATATATTTAAGGGTAAGAGTAGATAAACAAACGCTGAAAACATCAATTGATTTCTACGTTTTTTCGAAGTCAATATGGATAAAATACTCAATGACAATCCTAGATAATGGTATTTGCCAACTTTATGAGTAAATATTTGTCCAGAAATTACTATTTCGTTACGCGTGATCTCTTGCGCCGCATTTAAATGCACGAGGTTCCGACGTCAGAGATTGTGCCTCAGAAGTTGGTAACACTGGAAACAATTTTGTTTAAAACGTTGGCTAAAACTATTGACTAGGATTGCTATTGTTTAATTTTTGCAAAATGGCTTCAAGAAACCTACAGTTATAGATTAATGCTTTTAGCGTTGAATTATGTACTCCGCCCTCTTAAGTAGTTGTTTTATTTTAATTATAAGGTCTTAAATATTATGTATTTCAAAACTATGCCTTGAAATCGCTACTGAGTCATAGACTGAAGAGTGTGTTACTGCGCACATATCGTAGTTAAATATAAAGCATGTTTTCCTAACACAGTACACGCTATCTACAAGTCGAATGGACTGGTCTTATAAAGGCTCTGGCCCGAGTTTCCACATTTTATTGGTGATTATTTTTAAATAAGAAATTGAAGTCAATATCATAAAACCACTTGTTACTTTGTTACAAACTGGTTTGACTACGTACTATAACTGTACCAAGACAAAATACAGCAAGGTAACATCTGATTAGTTAGTTAAGGAAATTTTCCATTACCTAAAATATTAGCTCAAGCCTTTATGTCGTTTACTTAAAAAAAATTACATTTCATAGCAAAAATTATTCGAATAAATGTTACAGACCACTTTTACAATATCGGTAATTGTTTTGGTTAAAAAAAAAAAAGAGTCATTCGAAAGCCGAGAAACTCGAGCACAAGCCCTTAATACTGCCGTATACCCTCAGAAAAACAGTTATTTCGCTAACGTTTTTAACACTGAGCGACGACTAAACTTTGGTAGTCGTACCTCACGTGCCATAAATCGTTAACTAGGGTTAAGAATTTGTAATGAACTGATAACAATTTCTTACCCAATTCGTTATTATTTATTTACTTATTTCATATTCAGATCCCTGGTAAATTCTTTATGGCACGTAGAGGTATTACTACCAAAGTTTCATCGTCGTCAATTGCTTAGCTTGTATTTAAAAACAAAAATTGCGAAATAGCAGTTTTTCTGGGGGTAGACGGCAGCTTAGATGGGCCCGACCCTCCTACTTGATTTTATTTACTGTTGTCGAGACGCGAGAGCTTACACGTCAACAATGGTATCGCCTTTACTGGTGTTACGCGGACCCTTCGACTGCTCCGAGTTCGAAATTTCAGAAGAATTAAAATACAGGAGGCGGCTGGCCGATTTGTTCTGCAAAAAAAAAGTGTAAGGCGTTTATGAAAAGTAATTTGCGTAAAATCACGAACATGAGCCGTGTGATCAGGTTTGTTCAATAACTAGATGTTAATCACGTTGGTTTTGATCGATGTGGATGAACTTTCAAATATTTATACTTTATTCTAATAATTTGTTTTTTGTAACTACTATGCTAAAGTATGTTGTCGCTATGATAAAAAAATGGTTAGGGAGAGACCCTTCGTAAACGCCTTAATGTAGGAAATATTTCTGGAAGATACTTACCAGCGAAACTGCCTCTCAGGAGTGGAATATATGGACATTCTTCTTTGCCTCGGCACAAACGTGACAATATAACAGATTGAGTGACGAACTACAACTGACAACACAACACGAGCTAGTGAGCTGGGCCCCAGCCGAGCTTCTACCTGCCCAGACATGACTCACTGTGCAAGTAATGCCACCCTCAGTTCATTGTCATCACCTACCTATAGGGAGACAATATACAATACGACCTCCTACTGCGCATGCGTGAGTTCCAAGCCACCAGCAAGGGGGGGTAAGGGTGGCGAGGCTTCTCAGGGCCCTCGCCCTGACCTACACGAACGCGGTGCCGCACAAATTTGCAAAGTAATTCTCTAAGCACAAGTAGACAGTCTCACTAAACTCATCAGCAAACGATATTCATTTATTCAAATGACATAAAACGTTTCGCTGTCTTATTATTGAACTAGCATGCATATCAAGTTGTACATCCGATATTTAAAAGAACCAAATATTTTACTTTATAAAAAAACTATGTAAGTAAAGCGTTACTTACTTCTGATAGGAAAATACAGAACAAAATGAAGTAAACTAAAACGTGTCAGTACGGCGTTTTGTTCGACATGGAAGTACAACAGATTTTCTTTTTTGTACACACGCGGGATCTTCTGTTTGTTGACTTTTTATGCGTTATTTCGAGTTTTTTTCGTTTGCTGGCTGATATCTACCCTGTTCCCTAGCAAGGTAGACTTGATGAGTTAGAGATTCCGGATAGATGTAGGTTGCACTCACACTAGGTTTTCGAACTGTTTTAGAGCGATATCAACTCTTTAGAGCGGATCGAGTAAGGTTTTCATAAGTTCCTGTGGTTGACCATAGTAATTGAAGTTTTCGGCCCAGGAAGGGACATGGGGGAGGGGGCTGATGGGATTTTCGAAGCACGAAAAGCAGAAAGGGATAGTGCCTAGTCTTCTGAGTTGCACATGAAAGTATGAGGAACTTTATTCTAAAGTATGAAGTAAAGTTGTATCTAATTCGGGTAAAAATGTATTCTGCATTTTTGCGAACGACTGATGTGAGGGTATTTGTTGGGCAGCATGACAATGTGTGTTAAATTATACGAAACAGGTTTTAATGATGTGAAATATTGCGTTAATGCTGTTAGAACATGAACAATTAACAATTTTAATTTGCCACGTAATCATGTTAGTTTTACAGTCGTTATCAGTGACCGCAACACTCTAATTATGAAAATATTTTAGCTTCCATGTTATTCCCGTAACGGCATGTCGAAGTCAAATTTTTCCATCTACGGTGATGTACATACTCCCCACTAAAACCAATAGGGTTAATGAAATGAAATAATTTGCGCTTACACGTAAAAAGGCTATTTCATAAAAATCATAGAAACACAATGCCACATGATTTTGCATTTGTAAACATTTGCTTATCATGGAGGATTTTTACTTGATTTCCTGACAATTTTTAAAATTAAAAAAAAAATATTCTGAGTTTGTAAAACTTTTAGCGAATAGTTCGTAACATTTAAAACCAGTGTTAATGATCTAATTTCAGAAAGCCAACTGATTTGGGGAGTGGGTGCATCTCTGTAATGTGCAAATTTTGACTTTGACATGCCGTTACAGGAATAATATGCAAGCTAAGATTTTTCATTGCGGAAACTTGTAGCGACTGCAAAACTAACACTATTTCGTGCAAAAATAGAAATGTTCATGTTCCAACTACTTTAATAACTTTAAATGCTCCATACAACTAAGTTGATTTAAATAACTTCCAAAATATACCAAAAATTAATTATGTATAGTATTTATGAAATATAAGAAAATTCTTCATTCATACATTTCAATAGTATACTCGGTAAGGCACTTGGTCTGTACATCACGTGTTGTAATCTTCTTCACGTATTATTTTTACATTGACGAAGATGTACTTAAAATTGTTTAGTCTTGAATGTCAGATTTTACAGTTGCAGAGGTAGGCTTTTTATTATTTGAACATTGTGATAACTGGCATCGTCTAGAACTATGACACTGTTTTCAGGGAAATTCGGAAGTAACTTTTGCTTCATCCGTATGTAAATATGGTTGTAATTCATTTCGCCATGGTAGTCTCCAGAGTTTTGCTTTGATTTTAATATCAATAAAGTATTTGAAACAAAACCCTTTTCTCCCCCAGAATGTACGACGATTTACCATGGCTCCTTGCCAATCGATTCTGTGACACCTACTTCAGTGCCTGACTACCAACAAGATTTAACGCCGAGTGTTCCATGCTCATATTGTTACAAGTTTGCAAAATTTAATGTGGCCAATTCTTTCAGATCTTCGGAATAAAGGTCTTGTGAATAGAAACAAGTTTAATTAAATTGTCTATTTACTAGCTCACAATGCTTACAAAAATACAAAAATAGAAATCAGTTGTATGACTTTCACAGCACCCTTATTATGCACACAATTACTACAGCACCACAGAAAGCTAATTAACTTTGACAATTAAATAACAGAAATATTTACCATTGACCAATTCAAGACTACAAATCATAGTAAAAGTTCAGTCTTACAGCCAATTAACAGTCTGTCACATAATGACAATGTCAAACCTTAACAGTCCGAAGTGGTGATGGCTCACCGTGTGCTGCGCAGCACCCCGAGTGCACAACTGTTGTCACTCTTGAGGTCTTCGGTTCGACTTCCGTTGCGCACCTCTTTTTTGTCCGTCGACCCGTAGCAGCAGTCCTCTTGTTTTGCCCAATACTGCTCCGAAGGTATGTGCCTGCAGCCTCACAGTAGACTCTGACGTCACCAAGATGTCTTCACCAATCTCTCATCAAAAGCTTAGCACCTTCTTCTAGCATGACGAATAATGAACTCTCTCCAAATCTGCTGGTCCGGGGTATTTATACTCCACTATCAGTCGGGGAATCATTGCTATCTTGAGCCTCATATGGCGGCTGCACAAAGTCCAAGAGCACATGAAACAGGTATTTGTGGTGCAGGTCGGGGGAATTTCCATCACGAGGCCGTCTGGCTAGTGATTTATGGGCTAGCTCTTAGGGTGTTTCGACACAGCCGCCAGCCAATCAGCCCGAAGAAACATAGCGCATACAATATGTTTCATCAACATACATGATATTTCTGCCAGCATTTCGTTAGTGACGAATTTCTCGTAAATAAAGCCCTCTCCACACTAAAAATTCTGGTTTTTCTGTCAAAAATTTACTTTTTCATCGGCACTTTTTCACCTAAACCCTAAACTTTCAACAAATTATACAAATACTCTCTGCTACAATTTTAAACCCAGTAATCTCTTAATGCCCTGGTCAATCTCTTTAGCGTTGGAACTGTTTTTCTCACAGCATAAAACTCGTGAATTTTCCGCCTTATAGCCTCCCGTGTGAAGTCATGAACTTAGATTCTATTTTTCCCACTCCTTGTTCTTCCTTGTGGGTGTGGAAAAGTTTAAACTATTTTCGCCTTTAACGTTTCCTTCTGCCAAAATGCTTTTTACCGTTGTTGGTGACCCTGTTGCAGCTATCAACGCTTCGCAAGGCACCGTTGTATTTCAAATTGTGCAATTGCTTCTGTTCTTTCAAATATGTCGCTCATTATACAATATTTCCCTTGCCTGTCCCCACAAAGGCATGCCGAGGGAAATCCGTGACGTATGTCCTGACGCCGATGCCATGCGTAAGATGGATCGTGTAAACCGTATGGTAGCCGTAGCGGGCCGATGTTCCCCGGAAGTGACAACTAACCCCCACCCCTGCCGGCAGCGTTAGTCACGTGATTCCCCCCCCCCTCCACCACAGCACCGGACAAAGTCTCACTTCTTCACCGTAACCTGACAGGATGAGCAATATTAGCTTACTGGCCTAATTGCCATAGTGTATTTTATACATTTATTTACAATATCATTACGCTTGATTCTGTTCAACATGTCTAACAATTAATTACACTTTTGCTTGTGTGTTTACATAAATGCAAATAAAATTCAATACCAAGCAGCGCCGAGCCCCTACTAATCCGTGACCCCTTTGAATTTGCCCACCCCTGCCTCTCCTCTTCGCTAATTAACCCTTTTTAATGACTGAATTTAGTTTCTTTTGGACATACTCCACTACGATATAGATATATGTCAAAGAAAGCCACAGATAACAGGAAAACCTACATAAACAGAGCATGTCTTAGTCAACAGTATACGTACATATCATATTATGTACGAGTACCTACTCATCAGTCGCGCTCGGGCCTCAAACTTGTAATGTCTGACTTGGTGGGGACTGTTTTTTTCTTTCCTAATGTTGTTAATGTGGGGAAAACTGAATATTTGTATCCGTATAAAATAGCGTTAGTTTTGTCCTGGGAGTATATTTTCTTTTCACAAAAAAAAAATTACCTCAGCCTGTTTTTCCAATAATGGCACTTCAAAGTCAAAATTGGTATGTTTTTCGTTCATGTAAACCACTTACACCAACGAAAATAATTTTATTAAAACTGCACACTGAATTGACCTATCACGGGCTACAGCTTGATGTGTTTCATAACTCATTGCAACATAATTTTCTAGTTTGAAAGAATTCTGAATTTTTGAATTGTTTGCCTCTTTTATCAATTTTTTTAACATAAAACTATTTTATGGTTGATTTTAAAACAAGTTAAGCAGGTGTGACATGTAGTTTCAGTGCGAATTTTTTTCATATCATTACGTTCACTGGTTTGAGAGGCTTTCAAGTACAAAAAAAACACGCATATGTTGTCTTTGTAATGCCACTATAAATGGCTGAGCCTCTTTTTTTTTTTTTCGTAAAAGTAGACTGTTTTCCCAAGTAACGTCTACAAAACTAACACTATTTCATACAAAGATGAAATTACTTTTTCCTCACTTAGACGCCCTTAATTTTCTTATTTGGCGATCCTTGTTTACATCTTACCCGAATCCATTTATGGAATTGTATGTTGTGTGTGTATCCTATTGACTAAAGGATATTCTGCTTATTTATGGTTTCCTATTCTCTTTAAATATCTTTGAGAGACATCTGAATCGCAGTGGAGACTCTGAACTCAAGTATAAATACTTTTGGAAAGAAACAGCACGATTTGCCCCAGAAACATATTTGACAAAGGGATTAACAGCCCCAAACCTTGCTGTTCACCATTTGAATACAAACCATACCGAGAACAATAGATTTATTCTTCAAGAATTCTTAGGATAATTATGGAAAACACTCACACAAATGCTGTAATGTGCCAAAAAATGTAATTCCCTCTTCGTAGCATTCAGCAGCGCAAGTTCGACACAGATATTCGCTTCGAGCCACTCAGTTTGAAAACTGAGCGTAAGGAATTTTTCAGATATAATTTTTTCAGATGTAATTGCTTCCACACTTTTATAAAATCCAGCCTCGTATGACCCATTGGTTAAACCTTGGCCGTTACAATCGTTCAGGAGGATGACGTACTCCTCCATTTTTTTTTTTTTTTAATTTCCTCTGTAATAGTTTTTCCAGTTTTATAAAACAATAAACATAGCTAACAAACCATTCTGCAATTTTAAAATCAGTCACATTTTGTGACAAATATACTAAAACAGCAGTCATTTGTTCATCTTGACCTGCATCTGGAAATGCATGGACACGTGTTCAATAATGTTTGTAACTTTTTTTCCCCTCGGCTAAAAAAGTATTTCAGTACTTTATTTCCACAAGACAGTATAAACTAATTTTGAGTAATCCGTGAGCGGTAATGATCCTGCAACCATTTTCCGTCGTACTGAGAGTTCTTCACTTTAGTAACATGTTCTCGAAGTAGAGGGTAATAAATAACACGATTAGTCTTCGTTTAAGGGATCTCGAATTTTTTATGAACCCCTTTTAATGGTAGGCCTCTCTCGGCTTAAAACAAAAATTCAAACAAAATATATTCCTGTTATTTATGTTAGTACTTTCTTTTAATTCTGAATCCAGCAAGTAATAAATGTCTGTAATTTCATTCAACTGTCTTTTTTAATATTTTCCGATGAAGGTAACACTTGTCATGGCGAACATAGCTTTTATGAATGGGCAACATTGCATATAATTGTTGCCACAAATATTTTTTTTATTCCAACCCTCATCATTCATAAGTACACAGTAAAATCTCTTTATTTGCCACATCAAAATTAGGTTTAAATATGATCCACTGAAGAGCATTTTTGCTGCAAAAGTATTTCGTTTGCGGTAAATAAATATTTCCTTACAGCAAGTAAATATGGAAAACTTATGTTTTGTGTCACATATTGTCTTTAAAAATTTCTTTGATAATATAAGTTTCATTGCATCAAAGATAGTGTTTTTTTTAACATAACGCTTGGGTCAAAAATACCATAACTATCTTCACCACAAAGATTTTAAATATATCAACGTAACAATAACACAATGTTTGTTATCATTACTATATCTTTTAAACAAAAATTTTATTTGCCTCATAGTAACCACTCGCCTCCCAACAAGGCGATCCGGGTTCGATTCCCGGCAGGGTCAGTCCCCGGATTTTCACATGCGGGAATCGTGCCGGACGATGCCGCTGCTCGTGGTTCTCACGTTTCCCCACCCCTCTTATTCCGGCGCTTCTCCATCGTAAGGCCTCACTCACTTCATGTCATGCTTCGGGGTGCGCATATTGCCTACGGTAATGAATCTGCAGTAGGTGTACTGGTCTACTCCACATGCGATATTTAGTCCTAATTAACTTGTCAATGTAAACAAATAAAGTGAATAATATGATGTGCTTTAGTGGACAAAAATACAATCAGAAATAAGGACTCCTTGTTTAACACTGATCAGTTAAAAATTTAAATAATGAATTTTCTTTTTGCTACTGAGAAGCATGCAACGTACGTTATAGAGTTATTATTTTTTTTATATTTATCGACTTAAAAATAGTTCTAAGTTCTTTTCGGTTTAGTTAATACTCGACCGTGATTATTTTCTCTCGACTAATAAATGTGTTTCTTTTCAGGAATCTTCGCAAGAAACAACATACGAGCCTCTAAACCACCAACAAGCCTTGCAAGGATTAGAGGACATCGACAGGATGATAGAATCTTATTTAAACATATTCAGTAAGTTCTATGTCAGACGAAAAGCATATCTCTCACACGAACGGTATATTTAATTTTTCAACCATTCCACCTCAATTCAGGCAGTTAGCAAGAAAATGGCAATCACAAATTTGCTTTAAAAATCACAACAGTTACAACCAGTGGAGATAAGAAGTATGCTAAAAGGATTTCTCCCCCAAATTTTTCGTATGTTATAGAATTTTGAAGTTGGTCGAAAATTAAATGTGTGGAAAAAACACACGTTATTAAAATGAGCAGTACTTCAAAACTTTTTAACTGTTTACATAGATTTTTTTCATTTTGTAGGTATTATATTGAACAACAGTGTGGTTTAGTTACAATGAGCCCCACGACAATATTTTTAAAGGGGAATAACTCTAAAATTTAACAAAAAAGTTTCGAATTCTTTAATTTAAAAACAAAAATTATATGAAATAGTAAATTTTCAGAAAAAGTAATTCTGACAAATTGTAGACCCATTACAATGGTTTTATAGAAAAAATTGTATTTAATTGTAGGATGCATGCAATTATTAAAATGAAATTTTCAATTTTGCAAAATTTGACATAATGTGCCATTTTTGATTAGCAGTTACTCAAAAACGCCATTGTTAAGAAATCTGAAAATTTTTCAGTTTGTAGTCCAACCTTTTTAATAGCATGCACTTTGTTGCATAGCGTATTTTTGCCTGTAACCATTTCTAGAATTTTTCAAAAAAAATTTTTTTTTTTTTTTACGTTTTAGAGTCTCCACGCTCACTTAAAAGTTATGTTTTGTTGGTCTCCAAATGTGAATATTTAATTCATTCATAACTGGTACTGAACTTGGGAAAACCTTGGGAATTGTAAAGGGGTAGTCCCTTTTTACATTACTACATTAACATAACACACACACAATACAATATTCTGCACTTTAACTCAGATGAAAATCGACGATTCTCGTAAAATTTAAATCAGCATACCTATGCTATACATAATTAATTATATGTAGTCAGCTTACCCCTTACTCAGCCATACGTAACTTATATTGACCAACTTCCTGAAGGATTTTTAGACTTATTAAAGACAGTAGAGCTGCTCGATCTTGATCAAATCAACTTTGTCGAAAGTGTGGAGACTTGCTGATTGTCCAAGTGTACTGCTAACAAAACATTTTCTAGTGGAACCGGACATTCATTCTTCTTCTTTCCAGATTCTTGTGGCCACTGAAACCCTTTAGCTGGACCATGGGGATGCATAAACGACACAGTAATGTCGTGTAACTCTTTAGATATACCAGTGACCTATCCTAGCCACCAATCCTGATCGTATACACAAGCAACAAACTGGCCTACTTGGAAATCATGTATTGAATAATGTATTTTTATCTGGTTAGATTGTTCAACTATCTCTATTTTATCTTTTATTGTGCGTCCCGTATTTGCCTAATTTTTAACCAGCCAGTAATGTTTTGATTTTATTCCAACAAATGGTTTTACAGTAGCCCATTCTTTTTCTTTGCATAACCTATAAGTTTGAATTGTTTTAATTTAAAGAACCAATAGTGTTATCTTTGGTACAAGATTAGTGACTTCAGCAACAAATGAAGCAGAATCATTAATGGCATTAACACAATCTGCGAGAAGACTGAACTTTGTTGCAAAGTGCTTACACATACCACCCACTGCATCACATGAACTTTCGCCGTGCTCAGTAGCAGAAAAAAAAATCAATTTTTTCAACAGTTTGAATATTTTTACATAGTTCATAGAGTTGAAACCTAGTTTTGAAATGTCCAGCTGCCCCATCTGTAGTGTACACGATTGAACTCAAAAGTTCTAACTGGCAAAATTTGGAAATTTCCACATTTATAATCTCTATAGCATAGAGAACGTGAGCAGAGACATGAACAGTATCATCACATACTGCAACGAAACTTTTGGTTTCTTCACCAAAATATGCAATACACGTAAAAAGTGAAAGTTGATCAGTTTTCCAGTGGTAAGTTTGGATTTTGTCTGGTAATACTACTGAGCAGTTCTCAGCGAAATCAAAATGTAAAACAAGAACATTATTTTGTTGAACAGAACTTCTTGCTTCAGCTATTCCTTCCCTATGTATTTTCCTAATATAACTGTGAGAAATAGCTTTCTTAGCCCAGTGCCTTACATGTTCCAGAAAATTATTTACAGACATGTTTTTATAGGTCACCATGTTCCCAAATTGCAAATGTAACTTCGTCTCCTTCATCCAAGCCAAAATTTTCAACAATTAATGTTTCTGTGCCAGGACAGTCGCCACACTCCTCGAGCCAGCAATCTTCATTCCTTGTTTCGTCACACAAACACTTTTTTAATGCTTCGTACGCCTCTTTGACGGACCTTGTCATAAACCTTCTAACCTTTTTTTACTTTCTCACCATTATCATCTTTTATACAAATGACATCATTTTTTATTTGGTCTTTCCCTTGAGCAATCTTTAATATCTTCTAGGTACTATGATAATGCTAGAGCTTGTACCTGCGCAGGTAAATAATGTCCACTATAGGGGTCAGGTACAGCCTAAATTCCCTTTTCTTTTGTGACTGTGCAACGTTTATCAAATGAGGTACTTTGACACTTAATGTAATTTTCCCTTCAATTCAGTTTTACTAAAGGTTTGTGGTACAAATGTTGGTATCTGCACTTTTCTATTGTAGTTATAAGTATGGAGAGCTTAGTTTGTGTTAGAAAACTATTGACTACAATTGGCACACACAGGCATTTCGTCATCGGACTCACTTGAAACATGCATATGATATATGTATTTTAATTTGTTCACAGCTGCAGATCTTAACTCGTCCACTAATTTTATCTTCTTTCTTCTCACATAACCTTCTCTACGGTCCAATATCACTTGTGAAGGGGTTTTCAATGGTGATATATCTACATAAAATCTTTTGATGCTGCTATTTAAAACACTTACAAGTTCATCCTCTGGCATATAACTCAATGAAGTTGGTATTTTTCTACAGGTTCTTGAGCAGGTCCCAAAACTTTCTTTTTATAAAAAGTTACACAGTTAGTACACAGAATATCATTTCTATTTACTATGACAGATACACCCACAAACCTTTGAATATCATCAGCTAAATCATTCACCTTACAGATCCTCACGCATTTACTTTTGTACAAACTTTTTTTTTGCGTCTTTTAATGCAGTCTACACATTTAATTCTCTCAGTACTATGAAAGTCAGACATGATTTAGTTCACCAGCTGAACATTACCCATCAACACACATAACCAAACTGTAACAACATAAGTTTGGGAATTCCCTTGTTGTCCTGTATGTGATTCCCCTCATTGTCACCAGGGATTTCCCTTGTAGTCACCAGGGATTCCCCTTATAGTAGCTGGAAATATTCATACAGGGACTCTTCCATTACAATTTTTAAGGTTTCCCCAAGTTCATTACCAATTACATATTCATATTTGGAGACCAACAAAATATATATTTTAAGTGAGCTTATAAAAAGTTACAAATATTTGAAAAATTCTAGAAATGGTTACAGGCAAAAACACACTATCCAACAAAGTGCATGCTATTAACAAAGGTTGGAACTACAAACTGACAAATTTTCAGATTTTTAAACAGTGGAGTTTTTGAGTAATTGCCAATCAAAAATGGCACATCAAATTTTTCAAAACCGAAAATGTAGTGTTATTTATTGCATGCATCCAAGAATTAAATACAATTTTTTTCTGTGAAACTATTGTAAAGGGTCTACATATTATCAGAATTACTTTTTCTAAAAATTGATTATTTTGTGTGATTTTTTTTTAAATCCAAGAAATTGAAACTTTTTGTCAAATTTTGGAGTTGTTCCCCTTTAAAGATATTGTCATGGGGTTGATTGTAACTATACGACACTGTTGTTCACTATAATCCCTACAAAATAAAAAAAACCAATGTAATCAGTTAAATAGTTTTGAAGTACTGCTCATTTTAAAAACATGTGTTTTTTCCACTTTTTTAAATTTTGACCATCTTAAAAAGGCTATAACATAAGTAAAGATTTTAGGGGTAAAATCCTTTTAGCGTACTTCTTATCTGCACTGGTTGTAACTGCTGTAACTCTGTGATGGTCGACTGATATGCCGCTGCCTGAATTAAAGTGGAATGGCTCTTTTATCACATCGCTATTTATTTTCCCAATTAGCTAGAACATGAAATAGTGCTATTTTATTATGAATGTGATTCCTTATATTTATTTTACTATGATACTGTAACGTTATTTGTAAGATTTAAAATATTGTTAGCAAGGAACGCTGTTAGAAAACCTATAGGCTCTAAAATTTTCCAGAAATAAAATTTTCTCAATTACTGACAATTTACATTTATATTTATCTTGTACAGTTTTATAAAGTATTTCAGATTTCAATAATTGAGAGGTGTTTGTCTAGTTAAGAGGAATAATTTTAAAACAACGGTTGGTTTAAATGTAGGAATTATCTATAGTAAGTTTATGTTTACCACTTTATAAAAACATTTTATACGCACATCCCTAATATGCCAGTTGATGAAAGAACACTCCTTCACTCAGCGTGAGACTCCTATTAGGCCTACATGTTACTTTAATATAAATAAAATGCCACCACGTGTCCTCCGCCTTCTGGCTAGGTGACACTGTGTTTGAGAAAGAGCCTGGTTGAGAATTGTGCCGGTTGCTCGACTAGCGAGACAGGCTGGTCACCCTCCGGCCCAAAAAGCGTATGGGCGAGATTATTCTGGAGTAGCTATGGAATAAGAAAGACGCTGGAAACGAGATATCCCCAAGGAAACCCGCCGGCAAACGTCCGCCAAGTATTCTACATACGAAAAATCCGGGCCTGAACCTGTCGGAGATCGAACCAGCAACGCCTACGTGAGAGGCTTCTCGCCTCCGGCCACTTCGGTTCCACTTAAATATAAATAAAAATGTTATTACACTAGTCTCCATACACTTGTAAAAACTTGACAATGCCTCCCCGCAGCAAAATTTATTTCACAGATTTTCCCCGACTGCTCAAATTTCGAAAACATTAGTTATTAAATGTGTTTATCTTACTTGGGTTTGTATCACTGTACTGCTGATAAGAAACGAGATTACCCTCACAACTTCGCGGGTTCTTGCTCCCATACCAGACTATCTTTCCTGTCAGTTTTCTTATTGTTTACTGGATCATGAGAATATATTTCAGCCATTACATATCACTGAGAGAAACTATTGCAACATCATTAAAGTTTGATCAATAATAATAATAATAATAATAATAATAATAATAATACAAATAATAATGTGGATTCTTGAGCATATGTTAATACGTCAATGCAGGCATGCACATCGGCATATCATAATTACCTTGCATGCAGTCAGCAGTTTCTGATGAAGCCGGTCGTGTTCTATAGTCGCTGTGTGCGTGTGTGTAGGTGAGTGTGTGTGTGGGTAGCTGAGAGAGTTAAGACGTCACGTGCATGGACATGTAGCCACATAAATAATGTTTATTGGGTTATGCAATTCACTGCAATGTTTTTAGTCAAAATTAGCACATTAGTTATCTTCAGTGCTAATATTTTTAAAAATGTGTTTTCACTACACGTAAGGCAATTGCCAAGGTGTTCATTATTTTCCTCTGCCTGTTCTGTTGTTAGCAGCCAAACGTACGCGTTTTCTTCTTTTTTTATTCTGTACGTAGAAAGATTTTCTCTACCAGTATTCCAGACCGTGCGATTACTGAAAATAAGCCGAATTAAGAAAATAAATTTATAATTTTTGTGATGAGTTCGATCGAATTTTTTTGGTCTCATACGCTTTACAAAAGAAAATTGTTAGCGTAATAAGAACAAATTAATAATCGTTCTAGTTGTATTAAGTTATTTTTTAACACATGGTTTAATCATTATTTAATAAGTTTCATTTAGGTAGCAATAGTAATTTTATCTCATCTAACGATTATAACCTTGCATTGTTATACAATATTTGATCGTTGTCACATACTTGTCATCCAGCATGCCAGGATGCATAATTTCAGACAGCAGTTTCGATAAGTATGCGGCAACAAACTGTGCTACTCAAGATCAAAACACCATCGATTTGGTAATTTACTTATGCTCCGGCCAAAAACACTGAAAGGAGACTTAACTCAAATGGAGAAAAAAAAACAATTTAAATATATTTCTGCTGACCAAAGAATACCACACCTACTACTGCTACATCAATAAAATTTCCCAACTTGTTGGATTAAAACCCTCTTTTCTTTTTGCCATTAAAGACATTTAGACCAGGTATACTTAGTCAGTTTTGATTAACAGCTTAAATAGCCTGGTGCTATCGTCCAGTAATGCCCCGAACAACATAATAACAACTGCAGACATAGTTACGTTTAATATCGCATTGCTACGGAATGTTGGAAGATACATTTAAACCACTTTTAGTTTGCCTGTGTTGGGGCTAAAAAAAGGCCACTTTATATTCTGTGTATAATACCAAGCTGCAAGAGTAATCATATCATCTGTGTATGGTAGGTATGCTGTCTAAATTAATAATCTAGTAAATTTTACAACATAAATAACCAGCAGTGTATCCTATTAGTGGTTGAGATGTTCATTTGCGAACGACAATATTGAAGCACTTTTGTCGTACATCAAATTAGATGATTCATACGACAGCTCGTCTCTGACTTTGAAAAAAGTAGAATCAGGTCACAGAACGTGTCAATACTCTGACCGTTTTTAACATCGTCTTCGGTATATTACTTTTCGACATTAATGGCTTACAGCATTAAGAATCCTTACCATGTGGTGCACTGTTGCATTAATGGCTTTAAGCAGATTTCACAACCAGATAGTTTGAAAATGACATACAGTACCAAGTCATGTGGGTTATGACATTCACGGGGGCGCAGAACTTGTCCTAACTTCGTTTGTGCTAAACCCATTTTTTACTGTTTCTTAGCCCGGACTTCGTTCATCCTAAAATATGTTCGTCCTAAAGTCGTTTGTCATAAAGGCATTTGTCCAAATGTCATTTGTCTTAAATTCGTTTGTCCTAATTTCGTTTGTGCTAAAGTCTTTTGTGTTAAAATAATTTGTCCTAAAAAGTGTTTGTCGTGAAGTAGTTTGTCCTAAAATCGCATGTCCTTAATCCGTTTGTCCTAAAGTTATATGTCCTAAAGTAATTTGTCTTGACAATAATTTGTCCTAAAATTGTTTGTCCTAAAGGTGTGTGTTCTGCGATTAGCGTAAACGATTTAAGACAAACTACGTGCACCCACATTCATGCGCTATAAATGAAGATGTGTTGATTATTATCACAGCTTACAGTAAACACTTACCTACTTGCCACCATGTTAATAATATGAACCTTTGCTTTGTTATCCACCCGTGTGTTGTATAATTAGTTCACGTAATATGATGCGTTTGTAGATAATGCAAGTGATGTCATGCAAAATGCATAGAAAACTTTTACGTGAAGTAGAGAACTTCATACCTATGAAGATAGGTGCAGATCATATATTTTGTTAAGCTTAAAACCTCTTCCACGGCGAGGTTATTAGAGACTAAATCAGTGGCTTCGGCAGACAAGAAAAGGGTGCAAATCGGCCATGGTCTGTATGAGTACGCATCCTTATATTTGCTTGAAATAATTTCAGGAAACTATGCAATTTTTATATCAGAATGGATATACGAGAAATCGAACGTCAGTACTCCGGAATTCGAGTCCTGTGAGTTACATACGCCACCTTACTCAGTATTCCTACTATGAAATCCTCACGTAAGAAAGATGAACTTCATATAGTACTTACTGAAGACAAAGTGTTCTGGGTGGTAACAAGACAACTGACAAAGAACACACCGAACTGACTTTGGTAAGCGCTTCTCGCTGAGGTTCTAAACTCAGAGGCGAAACGTGGTCGTGTTTCAAGGTAGTGGTCTTAGACCCGACTGACACAAGCAGTCACAAGTTATGACAACATTTGGTTCCAATGCCTTATGTGCACGCCTGTAGCTCTGTTTCACTGTCAGTCATTGGCTGTTGTAACTGTCACGTGTCTCATGTTTCTACTGGCAAATGACAGACGTGATGTCACTGCAAACCTATTCTGATAGGTGCAGTCAAATCAGAGACGTGTTTCAAGAAAGACATGCTATCAATAGTCAAGAAGAAGAGCTGCCGATATGCACGTAAGCCAATAAAAAAAAATGGCACATAATATTTTTGCGACAAACTCGTTCCTTTAACCATGAGCACTTGGCATTCACATTCCTGCAGTTATGAACTGATAAGAATACGTTGGTATTTTTGAAATTATGTTTCTTGACAATTCCTTCTTCAACTCTTGAACACTCTAATAGTTACACTGAGAACTCAAATGTATATGTATAATTTTAATACAAGAAAAATAAATATTTTCTACCACCTGTAGGTATATATTACTATGGTTTAGACTAATAAACTTTCAAATAGTTCGAAATGTGATTGAAAACGTTTTCATGCTTTTCAAAATCTTTAAACTTGTGTTAACAAGTTTTAGATTTTATTTGAGAGTTTCCATTTGTTTAAATTTTGTTAATTTTTTTTCCAGACAACGCAGAAAGTACACCAGGAAATCAAACTTCATCACAAGATGATCCTGTAGCTATTACTTCTAACAGTGAAGCTGTGAGTGTATATTTACATTTACATTTTGTGATAAAATTACTATTATAAAAGAGTTTAAGTGTTTCTTATTCTTTACAAAGATGTATACATACACACACACTTGCTATATATATACACACACATACACACAGATAGGCAATTTAAAATGTAAATTCTTTTACATTTTAACATTTTTGCAATAGTAACAGAATTTAAAGTTAGACGTAGTTCTACGAAATAAAAAAAGAGTAAATAATATAAGGAATTTATAAAAATAATGCGTTTATATATTATTTTAGGTATATATGAGACAAATGTGGTAGGGATTTTATGTCTAGTTTGCATGGAGGTCTTTCGAGACATAGCCAGATGCTCAGATAACGAGGAACAGGAAAAGAC
Source organism: Medauroidea extradentata (assembly GCA_003012365.1). Classification (NCBI taxonomy): domain Eukaryota; kingdom Metazoa; phylum Arthropoda; class Insecta; order Phasmatodea; family Phasmatidae; genus Medauroidea; species Medauroidea extradentata. The sequence continues at coordinate 59,709 of PNEQ01012022.1, read as the reverse complement.
CAACATCAATGAAAAGTCACAGAACTAACCTTAAGGCCAGGATCCATTATTTATAATACTTTTGCGATGTTTATTTTTTTTTATCCTAAACGAAAGCATGTATCGACCAGTTTAAACCAACTTATTTCTTCTGTTAGATATTCATACAAGCATTGAATTCGGGAGATTAAATTTTTGGAAGTTCGCCAGTTTGTAAGGAAACATAACATGAATAAATAAACTTTTTGTCGTATTTTGGAGCGTTTGTGTACCGGTTGTGATATATTTTTTAATTTGACCATTTATATCCATGCTTTGACTTAAATTAAGCTTTTGTAGGTCCGTTATTTTGGAAGTTAGCTCAACCTTAATAGATAAATATTTTTGTTACATACTAAGAAACACTGAATCGACTGTAACCAATTTTTTTTTATTATTTCACACTACATATTACAAACTGCTATTTTTCTCCGATTCACTGATACATAGTTCGCCAATATGTAAGACAACGTTACTTGGAAAATTTCATATTTTTGTCATATTACGAGAACTACTAAATCATTAGCCAAGAAATTTTTTATTCTGACCGCTTTCCGTCTGTACAGCTTTGATTTAGTAGGGTATATATTTTTACATCTGGCCTTATTGAAGATAGCAAGACCTGAATAATGTAGGCTCATTAGTTGTACTTGTTACTTTATGTTTATTTTATTCTGAAATCGATTAGTTTGTGTTTAAGACTGATTACAAATTGAACAAGTAATTTTTGGGGTTCTGAAAATTTCTGTTGTCTGAAAATACTACAACTTCAGTTGTGCCAGAATAAACTACATTATTTAGGTAACAGTTCAAGTAAGCAATAACATCACAAGGGCTTTCATTTCCATAACATTCTGCAGACCGACGTTAACAGGCTTGCCTTATTAAAACAGAAAAATTTTTAAGTTATTCATCCGTATTGGTCTAGAATAGAACACATACGATGAAACAAATACAAGCAGTAAAATTTGGCTCGAAAACCAATGCTAAACACGCAAAATCAGTATTTCTCTATCATTCTTTGTTTTTGTTTTTTTTTTTTTTTGTCTCCCTGAGCCGTTCACGAAATACTCTTCTTTCACGAATGTGTTCATTATTTTCTATTTCAAGTAGTTTCTTATGTTCTGGTCGACAGATGCAATCTAGTCATTTTCTTTAGAGATCATATTTTACACAAGTGTCACTTCTGCGAAAATTACTTTCGAGACATTCATATCACATATTACCTTGCATTTTTGTTTGTTTTTCACGTGTTTTTAAATTTCTAAATACTTGAGATTCAAATAGGTCTAATTTTTATTCATAAAGTTGCTATTTATTCATTTATGATTATAAATAAACAATTTTAATATTGTCTTTTTAATTGTAGTGTAATTTTCGAACGTAAAACGAGTGTAGTTTATTTGATGCATATAAGATTTTTAGTGCCATAAGTATTTACTACGTTGGACCTGTTGTCTGACGGTTCATGCATGTACTCAGAGTCAAACATTAATAAAACATCCGTTCTTCCCTTGCTCGCTTCATTACAAAGAGACTACAGTAAATCTTCTTGCATATTACATTTTCCTTGGTATTAAGCTAAATCATAAATATAGAATAGTGTATACAGCATTACGAAAATATTTTTGTATATCAATTCACTACATAACTTTACACAATATTAAAACTATTTACAACAACTATTTTATATTTTAACCAACAGGGTTCTGAGGAAAGACAATCTCAGAGTAGTGTTACTCCAGCTTTGGAAACAAGTCAACGCCAAGAAGAGAGTCTTGAAGAGAAAACAAAATTTTGGCAGGATGGTAAGTAAATGCATAGCAAACTATTTGTACTATTCACTATGTAAAGTATATTTTAAAGTTATATCTATTATGCATTGACCAGTGAAAATTTTATTTAATAGTGGCCTCAGAAATTAACTTTTTTGGAGTAATAATTAGACTTCACACAGGCAGAGAACTGGTTTCGGCAGACCTAAAAAACCACGGACTTTTTTGTGACTTGTTAGTCTATGTCTAACTTTACAGAAAGTCTGGAGTTAACACTGCTATTCTATTTTTTTTAGTTTGGTGTATCAGTTGGTTTTAGTGTAGTCCTTAAAGCGGAAACGTGCAAAATATGACTTTAACAAGCCATTACGCGAAAACTATGAGAGATAAAAAAATTCCATAAGAGCGAAATTCAGTCACATTGTGTGTCTAAAATAATAAAAAAAATTGTCTGGTACAAATATAAAATAAAAAATGGTGGTGAAAATTGCGGTAGACCGCGCCCCAAACTGGGGCAAAATTCTTTTCGCGAAATGTTAGTAGCTCTACATGAGCGACATGTAGCCATGTATAAGAGACGGCATAGTCAACGTTTGTTTACTGATTTGCTACACATATCACTCATTTATATCTTTCGTAAGCAAAATTATAGTTAAATCCATTCTAACGACTCTGACACTGAACCTGTAACAGACACTGTCCCTGTTCATTTCTTTTAGGTGTTGGCATGGGTAATGGTTGTCGACTATCAGTATGTAATATTAAGAATTTTTTAAAATTAAAATTTCACAATTCAAATTCTGATTTAAAACTAATTATATTCAAATAAGAAATAAATATTAGAACTCAGTACGTGTGAAATATACAGGCATTAAAAGGGTTAAAACATAGACTGAATTAACAACTCTGAATTCGGCAACAGGCAACCTACAATTTGAATAACGTTATTTTAAACTTCAGAATGGTTTGGCCTATAGGCTACACATTTTTTAGCAATGCATTTGCTGAACAGGCAGTGTGACGTTCGTATTAATGCATATCCTTACCTCAACAAATGACTATGTCAATCGTTTTAAAATGCATGTCAAACATAACAATTCATAAAAATTACCATGCTGTAAAGATAAAACTAATGTTACAAAGTATTCTCAAACTCAGATGCCCCGACAAACATAGTCAATGGTGAGATCCACGAGAAAACCAGCCGACAAAAGGAATCGTCCGGCACGATTCCCACATGAGAAAATCCGGGAATCGAACATGTTCGAACCGAATTGCATATTTTAGGGAACATAAAATAAAGTTATTCTGTTTCCGTCTTCGCCACATTTTACCGGATTCATTCCCCTACCGAGGATGTTTGTAGAACGTAATTTAAAAACGTCTGCCATTTGTCACGAACTTTCACTAGTAACAACATCCCGGGACCCGAGTATTGTGTAAAGAGAGTCACGAGACTTTTGAAAGACAGTCACGGCGCCGTATTGAATTACAGGATACGAAGTCTCGACTTTAAGATACTTACGTTGTAAACGTCTTTGTGTTCAGAACGTGCATGAGACTGAAAGAAAAAGTTAGAGAATATTCCCCTGGAATTCACAGCGATAAGCGTGTAAAGAAGCATGTGAAGAGAGAAAAGGAGGAGGGGGTTGTAGTGTATTTCACGTCACATTTTCTGTCTCTCAATTTACTACTGTCGAGAACAGGCAGTACCACATGACTTCACCCCTCATAACATGCATGAACTCGCCCATCTTTTATAAGAGGGAGGATAGAGTGACTCATGTACTCGACACAATATTACATGGTTGATATCCTAGTCGTGTACAAGTAACTGACAACCAATTATCGAACACTGGGTAAGCGTATTTAGTATCATCATTTTTAATTAGAAATATACTTATTGAGGACACAGGAAGAAAGAAAGTACATCTTCAAAAAGCTGAAGCCTCAACGTTAAGATAGTGAAGAAGATAAAGATAAAATTAGAATTAAAATTTTCAATACTTTTCAAAATACACTTTTTGGTTAATTATTTAACTTAGGTTAACAGAGAGTTTACCAAAGAACAGTTATAGTAAAATATGCACAGCACATGTAAAACTATTTCCCTACAGATTGTAAATACCACCGACATTTAGGAAATATGTTTAATAATATATGTAATACTATAACAATATTTAACATTAAATTTAACGGGTCAAGAAAATAATTTCCTATAGTAATGAAACTAATATAAATTATTTAATTTGTTATTTATGTTTGCAATCATGTACCGAATATTCTTAATACTGCAGCATGTAACGTTCAGGTTTATCGTGGTATTTAAATAATGGTATATAGTGGACAACACTCAAGCATGTAGCATCATAACCAAATTGTTCACTGAAATTATTGTTTTAAACAAATCTAAATTTAAACCAGCTGTATAACTATAACTATAACCCTAATTTTCCCGGGGAGGAACACCGAAACACTTTTTTTTATGGAGTGGCGAGAGGTTAAGAGCTAGTGCAGGGTAACTTTCTCTTTACGTTTGAAGCACGGAAACAGGGAAGGCGATAAGTCGAATATAACACGCCCGTCAAACACCTCATCGCCTCTAGGCGCGGAGTACTGAACTAGCGAGCAGTGTTTTCGTAGACTGTGTTTTTCAGTGTGGGACTTCAAGCCATGACACTGTTGTTTTATTTGTGCAAAGCATGTGGTAAAGTCCAGTACAGGTTTATATTATTTTGCTCTAAAATTACGGCTCTCAGCTACAGCAACGTGAAAAAGCCATTTTTAGCACTTTTGAGCTTGGGAAGCATGTTTTTAATAACTGGACGACATATTTTAAATCAAGGGACAGTCAGTTAAGGGGTATTGATCCCTACCACCTTGGATTTATGTTTTTTTTCTCGATAACTTCTGTTCCAGTCGATGTATCAAAATTTTTGTCATGACAAGGCGTAGATACAAACTTAATAGATTTTCTGTAATTTCTGGAGCCATAATATATTCATTATTTTGCAACGGGAAACAGCTGAAAGGAAAAATTGCTTTATTTACGGGAGCGACTACAGAGACAGAAACATTAACATAAATAATGACATATGTATTCCAAAAAGTAAATGAAACAATAAACTATGCCTTGTCAGCGTGAAAAAAGTAAAACAATTTGTCTATTCCCTGATTTATAAGAAAAACCGTCAAACCTACCTGAGAGGGATCAATCCCCGTTAAGTGTACCGTCTTTTCGTAGATAAACGCATTGGTAATATTTTTAATTGTTACACAAGAAAAAATACTTTCCCTACCACGTTTCAGCATTGCTCACGTGTCCGGTCCACGAACTAATGTCTGGTGTTCCGAAAGAACTGCATCAAATACAGCCTCACTTCAAAATTATGGAATTGAGATGTCCATGCGCCCTTCTAAGCCTCGGACGCTCGAATCATGTATACCACCACGCTCAATCTTAAAGCCTGTATTTAAATGTAAACCTCTTGCAGTGCGACTACCTTTAGCCTTCAAATGCGTTTCTACAAATTTCTTACATAATTCTTTGTTTGGATATTCAATAGCGCGACAGACGCGACGCCTCGAAGTGCGAGACGTGAATAAACTACATTTTCAGGCCATCTGCGTCACGACTTCTGTGACGTATGCGCGACAAAATACGCGGACACTTCGTGAATTCTGAATAAAATGTTTTTATATTTTATTCAAGTTGCAGACGCGACAAGTCTGTAGAATGGATATTTATTTTGTGCTGAAGTGCTGATGAACCTGATGAGTTGGTATCAAATTGCGTTTATTTATTTTGCGAGAGATTTTTCTTTATTATTATGAAAAAATCGTAACATTTTTAAACAAACGTGTAATCCTGACTTTTCTTTCAGCCTTAGGAATGTCTTTGGGTTTTCAAAATATGTTAAAAATAAACGAAATAAAGACTGACGTACTGTAAACAACTATGGCTATCGTAGTCTACTAGTGTAGCGGCAATAAATTATCTACACTTATTATGTTTGTATTTGTCGCGCGGCAGGCAGGCCAGTGTTCGCAATAACGATAATTTTTAATGCCGCGTCGTGTGTGCCCTTCGCGTCGCGTCCTTCGCGCTATTGTAAATCCAGCGTTGTTGTTGATGGCTTGTATAGTTCTCAAACAACTCCATTACTTCCACGCCGATTCATGCTCTATTCCTCGCATGATCGCTTCCCGTCTTTGCTAGTGGGTAACATGGCGGACGTTGCTTCTAGAAGACGGTCTTCCTCAAGGTGCATGACCATCCCGCCTTCATTTCACCAAACCCGGACAGCAACATACTCTCTTCATGTCCTTCTCTACAGCGGACAAGCTAGTACTGTACGCCAGACAAAATCTCTCCATTCATTTATAGCAGATTTTTATCAAATAAACAAAATAACTGCGGGTAGAAAAAAGACATATATACATTATAATGTATGGGAAGTAACACCTTAAATTCTACGCGAAATTGATTAGTATAATGACTGAAAAACTGAATAAAATTTAGAAATTTTGGTCTTCTCTTCATTTATATCGGGACAAGGCAATTACATGCAAAATAAAGTTTTGTTTAAATACTGATACCGTAATTCACAACGGTAATTTAAAGTTTCTAAATTGTTTACAAGTTTTTTTTATGTCGAAGAATTGTGCACACAATTTTCTTATAATTTGGAGATTCTAAAAATATTTCTCTACAATTGCTCGAATAAAATTACAAATGAGGTTTTTAATCGATAAGCGTTATTTTAATTCGAAGTTGTGTTCGAGAAATGTATACTTGAAAAGTCTGGATTAGTATCTTCCATTACTATGAACATGTGAACACTGCATGGTTTGAGAAATTAGTTCAATATCTTTAAATAATGTGTTTCGTGTGTAATGTAGTCTAAGTATTCAATATGTATTACAGGACTACTGCGTATGTAACAGCACTTTCCTACTAGACTAGTTCATATCGATAATTTCTACAGTAAGTACAATTTTAAAAGGAACACGAATTATTTCTTTAATTTTTTTCTTATGAATATCATGTCGACTGTCACACTGTTGTCATATACCAGCATTTTTCATGTATTTAGGGAACTAAATTCTAAACCATGCTAACTGCAAAATTTAAGAAATAGCAATGAAGTATAATATATATTTCGTACGCATTAATATCTGTCGAAAATGTGTTACTACTCAAAATACAATAATTTTACTGTGGTAACTAACATATTTCAGACAGAAATAAATACACACAATAAAAATATTACTTTTTTTGCTAATTCTTAAGTTTTGGAGTTAGCATGATTTGGAGTTCAGGTCCCCATTTATAATTAGCTTCTGGCGATTAATTTAAAAGAAAAAAGCTGAGTATATGTGACATGTTTGTGATATCTTATTATTTTTTTTAACACTGAGCAGTTGCTTAGTGTTTTTGTTTGATAATGCAAATTTTCAGTTATTTTTTATTTTTTAGAACACACTTCCTTTGAAGACATTGAATTGTTTCCCGCATCGGAATGTACGGAGGTGAGTATATTATTTATGAATCTATATGTATCCATGTATTTTTTTAACTATTTTATTGCATTTTCTATAATGATGAATAAGGCTACACGTGAATTCATACAAGGGCATTTGGTATTGCTCCGCTGAGCGCTAGCTAGGTTTTGTAAAGTTTTTTCAAACGTTCAAATTTCTCAGAAAGTTTGACGCTGGTAACGAACAAAATAGCAACACCCTAAATTATAAAGCTGTGTACACCATAGGCTATATGTATAAAGCATTATTCACTGACTTGTATAGCAAACATATTTTCATTATACGCCAGTGTATAGTTAAACATTCATACAAACGTTTAAGTCTACAAACATTAAAAAAACGTTCATCGCGTAAGGCTTGAGTGAATGCCTCAAACCAAAACGAGAAGCTAAGATAGGAATCCACTAGAATAAAAATAAATTTGAAATACAACGTTCTTTAAAATAAACCCTCAGTGGTGTATAGTGGTTGGCAAACCAAACCTTTCATGCAAGTGACTATGGTTCGATCCCAACTATCAATGTAAATTATAATATCATTAATTCGATTCTGTATAACATTTGCTGCGATAAAATTTACAAATATGTATGCATTTATTTTTATTTATGAGGAATGGTCTTTTTTTAAATGTAGGCCTAAGTGTAACTTGCTCTATAATTTGCGTCATACGTTACTAAACATATCAAAATGGCTAACACTGATGAAATGAACAAATAACAAAATCGTAATTCAGTTTACTAGCCACCATTTTGAAAATATAAACATGGCACAAATGAAATACACAAAACACAAATAAGCTCACTATGTAGTTTATATGTACTAAGTTTGATAAAATTCTGAAAATGATTTCCTCTCGTATGTCACACTATGTCAACAACAAAAAACGGCTACCTTTTTGAAAAATTGATCACGGAATGAATTAAATACACAAAAGCCAAAGTCATGTTAGTACCAAATAACATAACATTAATTTAGTATTTTTGGTTCAGGACAGGTAGTGTTTAGTGACGTTCATACATCCCCGATTTTCCAAGTTTTCACGACACGTGATCTTTCAGAACTACAGATTTGATAAATAGCAGATTAAATATTTGTACATTTTACTATAAAGTTGTTTGTTGATGTACGCTCACCATGCTAGAAGATAGCACGCGAATAAATTAAGATGATATTGCCTGTTTCTATAAGTACGTGAGATATTTTTAATTTTAGGGTTAAAAATAAATATAGTATGAGGTGGACACTCGAGGGTTATTTTAGCGCTTCCCCGATGCAGACTTCATTAGTGGCAGCTCGTAGGCAATCTACGTACCCCGAAGTATGGCATGAAATGAGGCTCTACAATGGAGAAACGCCGGAATGACAGGCGCGAGGGTAACGGGAGATCCCCGAGAAAACCCGCACGCCGGCGACATCGTCCGGCACGATTTCTACATTCAAAAATCCGGGTACCGATCCCGCCGGGGATCGAGCCAGGATCTCTTCGGTGAAGGCGAGTGGTATGACCACTCGGCCGCCGTGGCCAATTTTAGGGTTACTTTGCACTCACGTTGAGGAAAGATTGCTTATTAGTTATGCTTGTCACTTCTTGCTATGTTGCGGTAAAAAAAAAATACGTAGAATAAATAAAGTTTACTGCCTTACGGTATAGCAATTCTATCGACACAGTTCAGAAATATATGTTGCTATCAGTAATTCTGACAACACTTGTAATCGAGGTGAGAATTTTGGAAGAAAACGCCTGATTGAATGCTAAGCTATCTTAATATTTTGTACAGTGCAGTAATAATGTGTGTGTTGATCAACGAGTATTGCGAATGGAAACATATCCTCTAACTAGAAGGCAACTAAGCGAACAAATATAAAAAAATGTGGCAGGTGGAAGATTTCTAAGCATTTACAAAAAATATAGCAAAGGGCACAGATAAACGCATGAGACCATCAGATATTGACAAACGTAACTGGTTTTTGCACCAGATGAAACCAAAATATTGTGTCATATGTTTTACTTATTAATAAAATTTTAATATTTTAGTAAAAAACTATAGTGAAAATGATTACATTTTACTGAACATTTCTCAAATACAGGATGAACGTGTGTTCTATAGGAAAAAATGTTATACTTGCAAGAATAATGAAGTCTTGTTATGTTGTAGAGCTTTGTATCATTTTGCAGGCGTTATTAATTCAAATCCTAGAAACGGGAGATACTGGTGTCGTCGCTGAGACGGAAATACGAGGAAGCCAAAGTGATTACCAAAATTCAGAACCAGGTAAGTTCTTACAAAATCATTACTTTGTAACTAAAACTTAGTCAGTAGAAATGGTAAACTAATGAGCAAACTTTACTAAATGTTGGTTCATATTAATCCCGAGTACACTGGTTTTCGTAATATGACCAAATATTTATTGATTACACACTATCTTCAACACGGTGAACCTATAACAATAAACCCACTTATATCGGAATTTGAGTGATTAAATGTTATAGTAATACATTTGGTTATAATCAATCTACGAACTCTCGAAATGTGACGTAGCGTCACAATCTCTTTGGAAATTGCGATACTGATACAATAAACTCTATTTACATCACGTTTGTATGATAGTTGGTCAAAATAAATAAAATGGTTTGGACCAGTTTAGTAATTCCCGAATAAAATAAATGTTTATTTATTCGTGATGCCTCCTCCTTCAATGTGGCGGAGCTATGTAAGTACATTGAACTAAAATTAATTATGTAAAATTAATATTTAAAACGATAAATTTGATTACAAAGTGCCTAGCTATTATTAAAATTTTATATAAATGTTTCAATATACCACGTTACTTAATTTTTCAAATTAATACACCAAAACAAACGCTACTTAACTCTCAAATACTGAAAAAAGAGCTTGTCGAAACATACATTAAGGGTACATTCATATCAGTATCCCTCGAAATATTACAGGAAACCTTTACTTATATCATGTTATGCTATCTTACGAAACGACGGAACCTAACCGGCAAACTGTCGTATAGTTAAAGCTGAGATAATAAACAATTTATAAATTAAATTTCCTTCAGTCAATTAATTAGTTCTCAAAATTTTATTAATTCATTTCGCGCTGCTTACCAAATGGCAGAACTATTACAGTAAACACTTCTTGATTTGAAGATGGGATAATGAATCGTGTAAATATAAAAATTGGTAAAAATAGATGCAGAAGTTGTCAAAATATGACAAAATTACTATTACCTATTAATGTCATGATGTCTTAAAAAATTTAGCACCCATAACAATTAACTCAACCCAAATGAAAGCTTGGATGACAAACTTTTGTAACAAAATACGAAGTTACAATCCGTTTAATAGTTCTCGAAGTGTGACATAAACTCTTTAAATTTTCATGTCATGCTATTTACAAACTAGGGGACCTACGAAAATACTCTCTCACATTCAGTGTTTCCATAAAGAACAATAAACACTTAAATATTGTTTTCAGATTAATGTTGGACGCTGATAGATTGCATAATACAAAGAATAAATAAATAAACGCCATTTTAAGATAATCAGTAGATAGGAATTAAATAGGTAAAAAAATTCAGTTGACATTACTAATTACTGTAACTGTATCGAGAATGGGAGAGAGGGATTTTGGTCAGCGCTTAACATCGTGTTCTGTAACCCTGGTGAGGGGTGACATGAGGTGAGTATGGAGCAGCGGCGGGATGAAGTGGCAGAGGAAATGGGAGATCCCCGGGAAAAGCCTCCGACCAACAGCATCGTCCCGATTTCTAAACGCGAAAATCCTGGATTCGAACACGGATCGCCTTGGTGGGAGGCGAATGGTCTGACCATTCGGCCACCGCGGCCCCTACTGTATTGAGTTAAAAGTAATTCGGTCAATGGGTTTCAAGGTTTAAGGAGGAATGCTTAAACTCAAACACAATCTATCAGACACACAGACACACCATACAGGAATGTGATCTCAATAACTTTTCCACCAAAAAATAGGATAATAAATGTTGTTGTAATCTCTTTACTTCCAAAAAATAATTTAAATCGGTCGTTTGTGTTTAATGTTTATTAATATGTGTGAAAGTTAAAAAACAGTTACATATTTGTTTTGTTTGAGTACATTTTTTTTTTCGCTTTTACAAGGATACAAATATAAAATAAATGAATAAACCCAATGAACAAAAAGTTAAATGATAATTTTAGGCAGTCTCACAGAAAAAGATTTCATTTTAATACCACACAGTAAATTATTTTAATTCAGTACAAGCATTAGTGAAATATTTTACATATGTATTTCTTAACCAGTTAAATAATTTTCTTTCTCTTTTAGTAGTATATAGTGCATATTTATAAAATAGTATTACTCGTAGTATATTCTAAATATATTGTTTCATGTATTGAGTTACACAGTTTTTTATTTTGTATAACGGGTTTCCCACAGATAGTTAATGTAATTGCATTTATATGTTTACTTATAATTAGTTAATGCCGCTTTTATATTATTCTTATGCTGATGTTTTAGGTGACATTGGTTGAACCGAATTTAGTTAATTATTTGCTGATTTTAAATTATATTGTTGAGTTAAAAGATTTTCCAGGGTAAATATAAGCGATGGTACGTAATTATATTAATAAAGAGCTATAATATATCATGGAAAATTAATATATATTTTTAAAATTTATTTTTAACTTCGTTTTAATTCATTTTTCAGAGAATATCAGTGCATCGGAACAGTCACGGACAGTTCCAGAAAAAATACAGGTAAGTTTATTAAATATATTTTAATATAATTATTTAGCAGTCGCCAGTATACTTTACAATGAGTTAAATTTGTTGAGGCTATCCGGTGATTTACATGGTGTGCCACTGTTTCTTTGAATCGTAGACATGCACTGTAATTATTCGTGAGAGGTGAAAATAATGTACTAAAATACTCTATCTCATTGTCGCCAGAAAAAAGGAAAAGTTCCAGTCTACAGGTCTATAGTAAACGTCTTTAAATAACTCAGCAATACCTTCCACTTAAAACAAACGATACCAATAACTACAGTTAAAAACATTTAAATGTATGTACCCACTCATAGTAACGTAATACTCTATAAAACAGTTATTGAATTTCTGTGACTTCGAAAGAATAAATTGCCTAACATTTTGCAGTCGTATTTCGTTAATTATTTCATTAGAATTCCTTACATGAAAATGTATTCCATAAAACAGTGTGTGCCGCTCAGTATGACAATATTTTAAGTATTTGTTCGCATTTAAATAAAATATAAAAAGGAAAGAAAAAACTTTTAGGACTAAACGCATAATATTAATAATTCGGAAATTAATTGATGTGTTACCTAAAAGAATTGCATATCATAGCTAATATTTATTTACAGTTATTAAACGTATGAATGACCAAATTTAATGAAAACGATGCTACAGAACGAATGTTAATTTACTTTTTACTGTAAAAATTACAAAATCGTAATCAAAATGTTTGTATGGGTATAAGTAACACGAAAGTGAGGAATTTATAAGTTATTCAGAAGACTGTAGGTACCACAGCCAAATGTGGCTCCAAACTTAGGCATAGAGCTCACTTTCTATGGTGTGACTTTACAGCCGGCATATTTGATTTGTACGATCAATTTAAAACTAAGTCAAGAATGTCATAAATGTTTAATTAAAAATATTTTAAAATCACAAGTTCTGAAGAAAAATTGCTAATGCTAGACCCGCCATCTCTTTCGATACTTGTAGCGACCAAATTCTCTTTATTTTCTGTTAGAAAGGCAATTGATTAAAAAACACTAACACCATCTTGGTATGTGACACCTTCTTATGGAGGCCACCATAACTTTTTTCGCGTACACGGATGTCGTATTATCAGTACTATTCTCAGTGGCGGCTCTTGGTTTGTTGCTAGGTAGGGCTGCAGTTGCCAAGAGCTGGTTGACTCTACAGCCACTGACACGCTGATGTGCAGGTGTTACTTACTACTGAGTGGTCACGACACATCTAGTAGCCGGCAAACATTTCATGGTCATTGGTCTACGGCGCGTTCATCAAGAGTGTACAGCTCCGACTATCTGCAGCCCCACCTGGCAACGACCCACGAGCCGCCACTGACTATTCTCGTGTTTATAGATTTGTAGTCTGCCCAATTAAATTTATTAATATTAGGCATATTTTAAGATATATAACGCTGACAAACGTTATCTGTTATACGTAAGGCGTTTATCACCTAAATCACAAAAGTAAATATGGTGTAAGACTACGTATATACAACAAAGCTTTGGAATAACATTTGTTTTACCAAAAAAAAAAAGTTTAAATGTAATTTAGTTAGTCCTTGCGCCTGACTTTAAGAGACTAACGAATGCCTCCAGGTTTCGGTTTTAGCACCGGATGAAACTAAGTTATCCTACATGACATTGTTTACTATTTGTAATTAATTAACATATTTTAATTACAGAACCTGCTTCTGAACCACACTTAGCAAAAATTATGCATACTATGGCACATTTAATCCAGTTATGAATGAATATTAGTTCTGTAAGGAAAATATCATACTTAAAATGAACCTTATCAAATGTACTTATGCTGCGTTGTTTTATATTATTTTGCAGATATGTAATCAAGAAACACCAGAGATTGAAGATAAGCACCCTGCCGGGCAGAAAGAGGATCAACCATATGATTCCAGTAAGATAAGAAAAGGTAACTTTTTAACTTGAACTTAGTCGATACAAATTATAAACTAGAAGTTATTAGCAGAACTAATGAGCTAACTTGACATAATCTTGGTGCATATTATCACAAAATGTTGTTATAGGTAAATTATTTTTCGGAATATGACATTTAATCACGTCGTACACTTTTGAAACTGTCTGACCAACCACAAGGAAGCTAATTGACATCCAAATTTGAAACGTAAAATTTCAATATAAGTAATATTGCTAGATACAGTTTACTACTTCTCGAAAAGTGAAAAAAAAAAAAAATTTATAAATTCATGTCGTTGTCTCTTTCAAAATTTTAGACCTAAGTAGCCAATATGCACTTACGTTATACCTTTGTTTTTAATATTTCAAACCACATTATTTAGTAACCAGAGGCCTTGCTGCTCTTAAAGTATGACATAATATTCAAATTGTTCACATTTTATTACAAAATAGCAAACCTACAACAATAAACTCTTCTTGAAACAAGTATTGATTTAAAAAAAAGGCAACAAATTAGTTTCGTTAAATAGGCTTTTACACTTCTGGAGATTAAACAAAAGTGTGCCGCTGAGACGCAAACATTGAAAAAAAAAAGTGGGTTTCAAACATCTGATTCCGGTAAATTCAAACTATAACGCTTCTTCTCCATTAAAACTTAGTCAATAATATTTATGACATGGGAGTTACCAGCACAATTAATTAGCCATTTCTACTCAATGTTGGTGCATATATTTAACCAAAATGTTACGATATATAAAGTAGTTCTCGTAATATGACAAAAATTCTTTATTGCTTCTTCAAGCGTGGTGCAGGAACAACTGTAAACTCTCCTTACATCAAAATTATGATGGTAAAGAATTATTTTCATAATTTGGCCATTAACAATGTATAATTTTGAGAATGGATAAAGCTATTGAGGTGGGGTTGCTGCTCAAAATATATTTAGCTCATTACGAACAACTTCCTCGCTCTCTTCCCCCATCTAACTTCAATAACAAAAATATCACACTGACAAACTTTCTGATGTTTCAGTTTGTTAGAAAACACACACAATGTTAAAAAATTATGTAAAGCTAACAAAAAAAATTAGCCTTCAGATTTCTTCGTAGGCGTCCAGATACTTGAAATTTCACACCGTAAAACTCTGGAAGCGATTTTGCTTTTCATTCGTAAGTTATGATGTGGTACATTTAAGGGTGCATGAAAACAGTACCAAGTTCAAAATATTTATTTTTTTTCATTTTTCCAACCCCTCAAAATGGTGTAAATGATGAACCAAATATATCACTAGATGCGCGTTTCGATGTTGTACAATATGCAAAAACTTTAATATCGAAGTTACAGTGTGACAATTTTTGGATTTTTGGCAGCTAACGTGCATTGAGAACAGAACGCGAATGTCCATATAACCCTGTACGGCAATCCAAGCGTGAAACAATTATATTTGAATCGGGAATTTGCAAAAGGGACTAAGTCCACTTTTTGAACAAATTCAGGTTGTGCGAGATTTCGACTCTCCAAAGTATTCTCTTGGCTGTCAGCAACAAAAGAAACCATGTCCGATACAAGAAATAGCCTACGTTAAACGGACTAGTCCATGAATGTGCTAATAGCGTATTATATTGTTTATGACATACACGGCTGTAGTTGAATAATCAGTTTCCGTGTGGTTTAGTAGTTTTTCACTAGCATATACTAAGGTTCCAATAATCACACCAAATACATTATGCTTTCTCTGATAGCGCAATACATAACATTGCTTTATGGGTATAAAGTACTGGGTGGTGGTGTTTTTGCAAAATATGTTTCCATGTATCATATTATTAGTTTTTCACTAGAATACACCAACATTTCACTAATATCTATTCAAGACATGTGTTTTTCGTGTCATTGTTAGAAACAACACTACTTCTTTTTTAAAAGGTACCAAGTATAATAACATGATTAATTTCTAAAAAATAAAAGATAAACGCGTGCCTATGTCAGTTATGTTTCATATTACTCCACACACACTATACTTTCAAGTTATCCATTATTGATAACCAGTTTCACTCCCAGATCCACTATAATAAGTTTTTTGTTGTTTCCCAGCAATCTACTCACTTGGACTTGGTCCTTTTTGCAAATTCCTGATTCAATTATGCATTCATGTGATTGTATCTTTCAAAGTGGTGGATACACATTACTATACTGCACTCAAATTAAGTCTTGATGTCAAATATTGAATTCCTAATGTTTTGTACAATAGACCTAGTTGTTCATGGATTGTGAAATTAAAATATATCACGGGTTTTTGCTAATTATCACCAAAATACAACTTAAAAAATTACTTAAAATCAATATTTACGGGAGGAACTGCGAATATATATATTAAATTGCGTTATACTGGTTTTATTTCGTCTTAAATTATGGCAGAAAACTATTATTTAGATCACGTAATGCTATCTTATAAAACACCTGCACTACACCAGAAAAAATACTATCGTTATTGATGGGATAGTAAAATATTAAAACATGAACATTTGATAATGCCAGTACAAATAAAAAAGCAAAGAAAAAAATTTACTAAAAACTGTAATTATTTATTTCGCTGTTTTACAAATTGCTGACCGAAATAAACGATTTTATTACTTAACTACAAATGTTGATGAAGAACTGTTAGTTAGTGCAGCTTTCTTATTCTTCTTAAAGTAAAAAATTAGAAGAACCTGGATATAGAAAACTTAATTGATTGGTCCTAAGAATTTTCATCTAAAATAATTTAGGCACTGTCTACGTAGCTGTGTTAACAACCAGCTGTTATATAGGCTTAGAACATGAAAATGTAGTACAATTAGGGTATTTTGAATAATTCAGTTTCAATTCACTTTTCAGACAATTTAACATCACCTGCGCAGTCTCGGACGATTTCGGAAGATACTGCTATGTCTCCGACAATTCCGGAAAATTCTAAACAGCCTCGAAGAATTCCGGAAGACACTGCACAGTCTGGTATGATTCCGGAAGATACTGCTATGTCTCCGACAGTTCCGGAAAACTCTAAACAGTCTCGGAGAATTCCGGAAGACACTGCACAGTCTGGTATGATTCCGGAAGATACTGCTATGTCTCCGACAATTCCGGAAAATTCTAAACAGTCTCGGAGAATTCCGGAAGACACTGCACAGTCTGGTATGATTCCGGAAGATACTGCTATGTCTCCGACAGTTCCGGAAAATTCTAAACAGTCTCGGAGAATTCCGGAAGACACTGCACAGTCTGGTATGATTCCGGAAGATACTGCTATGTCTCCGACAGTTCCGGAAAATTCTAAACAGTCTCGGAGAATTCCGGAAGACACTGCACAGTCTGGTATGATTCCGGAAGATAGTAAGGTGAGTGATAAATACACTTGAACGTGTATGATTCTTGAAACATTATGCTAGTCTTCATGAGGTTAAATTCATTGAGAATATCCGGTACTTCATTACTGCTCCCTAAGTTTTCTTGCGCTGTCACTTCCAACACGCAGGATTAAGTTAAATGGTTATGCTGATGTCAGGTAAATATAACGTACGCTATAAAAATGTATTCCATTTCGCTGTCTCATTTGTAGCTACTAAAAAAAAACCCACAGATATGTAAAATATATAACCTTTCAAATCTAAGGGTACGATATTTTAATAATTTGAAAATGTATTTATATTATCAGTTAACGTACACTTTAACGATCCTATTAAACACAAATTGTGATACAGCTGCAAAGTTGACTTCCTCTTTAATGCAAGTAAAATGCATATTTAAAATCTATATGTACAGTGATAAAAATATTTTGTAGAAATTCTCCCCTGCCAAATTAATTTATAGCAACCACAAAATATTGTGGCCACAATATTTTAGTGTCAAAAATGTTGTTGTGGTGACAACAAAATAAATACCGGCGAAATATTTTTTTCTGTGCAATTATTATGAAAACCTCGATTGTAGACCTCGAGTCAAAAGGTGTTAACATAGCCAAATGAGACTCCGAACACAAGAACAAAGATCAAGTCGTAGGTTGTGAGTTCATGGCCGACGATTTTCATGACATTGATCAATTTGTTACATAAGGCCAAGAGTGTCCAAAAATTTGAGTTAAAAGAATTTTCAAATTACACAAGTCTAAATTTAAATAAATCACGGTTAATATGCCACTTATCTGTTTCAATAATGTTAGTAGCCAAATGATATTAATATGAATTTTCTCCTTCTTAAAGTATTGGAGTCTGTTCTATTAAAATTTTTATATTCATATTTATAAAACACGTATGGCTATCAAGCCTTATTTGTTCTGTTGAAGGATTTAATCACCCAGAAATCTTTAGTTTAACATACGTAGTGTAAGGTTCCGCACATACCAGTGAAGTACAGACATAACACGTGTTTTGCCAGAAATTTTAAAAGTCGTGGTGTCACTCTTTGTGCACTAGGTTAAATGCTAAATAGTGGCGTGAGGTAAATATAACAACCGCATTGTACGATTTTCTTGTCGTCAGAAAAGAGAGTCTAAATATCTGCAGTAAACGAATCAACGAACATGGAGAAATCTTCTACGTTAAACAAAATAAGTCAGGAACTACAGTTACAACTAATTGCCACATATATCCACACTAGCAGTAGCACAGTTCTCTGCGTAGCTTTGACTTTACGTCTACGTAGGAATAAATGGCCTACATTAAAATTTTTTTAAGTTGCGTATTGTTACTTGTATTATCATAACAATTGTCCATAAAAATATAGTAATTTAGCTGCCTCCTTTGTTGTATGTCAGTACGGATTTGTTAGTACGATGTACGTTATAGAAATGGAAAAAAAGCTAAGTTCGCGACGTTAAAAAAATCCGGAAATTTGTTTATTTATCACCAAAAATTTATATATCAATAATAATTAGCTAATATTAAATTAACAGTTAATAAATATATGAATGATCTAATTATATGGAAATTTTGATAAAGCTATAATATTAATTTACCTTTTAATAACAAAAATAAACAATCATAATCAAAATATTTATGCGTTAAGCAGAATGAATACGTCAATTGTAAAACTTGAGTTTTAAAAGTCATGTCACAGTGAAATATGGCTCCGAACACAGTTATGTAGCTTAAATATTATGTTGTCACATCGTGTATGGTCGACATATTTTGTTCCTATTACCTTGATCCTTATGTTACCAGGAGACAAGAAAGACCAACATTTTTTAACAATAAACAATTTTAAAAGAATTGAAAAATTAAAAGTATTGTAAAAAGAAGTCGTAACGTTTCCTACACCCGCCATCTGTTTCGATATATACAGTGGCCATATTCTTCTCAAATTTCTTCTTTTCGGTCAAACAAATAATTCATTACAAAACGGAGCCACCGTATTGGTATAGGGGTCAACATTATTTTTTCGACCTCATTGATCTGGTATAATTAGAAATAATTATTTTCATGTTGACATGATCGAAGTCTGTCTAAAGCAATTTTCGTAATTCTATTTTTAAAATGTTTTGGGTTAACAAATATTATTTATTCTGTATTTGTGTAACTATTCATAAATGGTGTAATAAATTATGTGCTATTAGTTAATAAACTGAAACACTTTCCTTCATTATACATTCATAAAACTTGAAAAAATATTGTATTCATAATTATTTTGTCGTAAATCTTGATGAATTCTCTTCAGTCTTGGACATTTCGGAGTTTGGTGAACCATCTGCTAACTTATTTCGAGTATCGACTCATCTAGACTGTAATTCTTTTTCTTGGAAATCCTTTCTGACTATGAATTGCCGAATTGAAGTACGATTTGTGTGCTAATGCCGCACTGAATTTTCGGCTAATTTGTCTCAGCATTGTTATCTATAATCTAGTAGGCCTACCTTCCAAACAGAGAGTTTATGGCAAGTTTAGAACCTCTTACGTTCTTTATTAATTTCCTCTAACGAGCATGCAAACATTTGTATTTTTCTGCAAAGAATTTTTTATATTTTACAAGCCAATAAAACAGGTTTTCTTTATTTATTCTCGTTTATCGGTTTCAAACATTTGTTGGTTCGAAAACGAATAAAACCTTGATACAAAATTTACTGCATCATAATCTGGTAGTCATTTAGAATTTTTAAAAAATTCTTTACACTAAACAAACTTGTTTTCTTGTGGAAAAATATCGACATGTTTGTGTAGTTTTATCCAAACGCTACGAACTGATACCTATCTTCTAATTTTCCCAAACATTTCATTTGTCACATTATTGGCCATTAATAATAATGATTGACTTTTGTAGCATTAAAAATGTTTATCCCTTTTCGATGTGTTTAGGAATGTTTTTTATTAATGGGGATCTCTGGACATTTTCATATGTCTGTATTTCATCAATAGTTGAATAATTTTAATGTCACTGTTATTTTCCAGTTGTTTCTGTTACAATTAACCTTCCAACAAAGAGATCTACAAACACTAAGAAATAAAGAGGCAGTTGATTATCTCTTCTTAAAAATTTAAAAATAATAAGTTTGCTGCTGTAATTGATAATGGAACGACTGACTTATGCTGATGCTGTACATGCATCTCGAAATGTATGTTTTAAACAGTAATATTGGTAGAAAATCATTAAAATATTATTTAATTGTACTAAGATGTAAACATTGTTGAGCTCTACATATATGTCTTGCGATTCGCTTGGTTGTGACAAATATGCACACATTTTCTAGTCCGTACAACTTCGGAAGTTGCATGGAGACTTGTAAAGGAAGGTAGGAAGTAAGCAGGCATTTGTTCATTGCTCGGGTGTAGAAAGATGTTGTTTGATATTGCCGTATATGACAGGTTTAGTTCGTACACACATAACATTTGGACCCTGGTGCGACAATATGGTGGCTTAACAATAAATCTTAAATAGTCTTTATGGCTTTAAAAATTCCAAAAAATAATAAAAATACACGTTTACGCTTATGAAACCTTTTTCTTTTAAACTTGCGGCAAACAAACAGAATTCTGAGTGTGTGCAAACGACTTGAAACATTCTGAAGGATAATCATCATCCCAGAGCCAGTTTGTAGAAGAAAATGAAGTATTGCAAGTGAAAAATTACAAAGCCACGTCGTTAACAGAAAATAAGTTGTTTAAAAATTTAAATGTACAGATTGTGCTGTACATACAAAATAAATAAAACCTAATTTCTCAAAAATTCATAAAAGCTAAAAATAATCCAATATGACAACAGAAACCGAGCATTAATGTTGCTCTATTGTCTTTCTTCTAGTTCTATGGAAATTTACCCTAGTGAATAGCGATTATGAAACTTAGCAGCATGGCTGTGCTCAAAAAAAACAATTGCATTTTAATAAACAGTGTTTAAAAAACAAACTATATTGAGCCAATGACTGAAACATTTGTATTTTAACATTTTTAATGTGTGTTAAGAATAAAAAGTGTAGTTAAATAGTGTACTGTACTTTGAAACAAAATTATTTTCACTTATCCAAATAATTTACCTGTGAATTTTAAACAAACCTATAACTTATAACCATCCTATAATTCAGTAAATAAATCGAAAACCTAAACCAGGAAACATTAAACCATGTTATTTTCATTCCATCGATGGACAATTTTTTTCTGTCTGTGATCAGTTGGCTGCAGTTGCACGACACTTGGATTAAATCAGTGTTACTAGCATGGTGGTAAGAAATGTCAGATGTCTTGTGACGCAGATGAAGCAGCCGTTTTGGGCATCACATATGTCCTTGTGAGGCCTGTTGAGGTTATGAACACTTGTGCTGCTGCATCTCTACAGGCACGGATCCAGTGCGCAGGAAAAAAAAAGTGGCGGTGTATTCATTTTGTTGTATTATTTAAATGTTTTGTATCAAATTCATTATATTTTCTAATACAAAAAAGTCAATGAGGTTTCTTCAGTGTGAATTTTTTTCACTTCGGTAAGTAAGTTGGTTTTCCTTTATTGCATATAACCGTATTATGAAAATTTAGACTTTAATATGCCGTAATACAAAGTCTGCGAAAACTCAAAAATCTCGTTACAGTAAAAAATAGTCACAGTATATGCAAAAAGAAACATGTCTCGTACGGACAAGAACATTTTTAAAAAATTAAGAATTTTCAGTGAAACGCCTCCGTAAAAGCTATTTTCAAACAGAAATTACGCGAGAAATGTTTCTTACATTTTTGACTGATCTGTTTTTCATGGTGTAGTAGCGTTCCTAGAGTTAATTTTTTCGTGAATACATTGTGTACGTTACAGAAAGAGTTAATTTATATTTATGTTTTTGTTCAGGTGCCCGGAAACACCATGGCGCCAAACACTTACTGGCTAAGATCAAAGAACAAGGTAAATATCCAGACAGCAGTTATATCGTATTTAAAAAAATAGCAATGATATTTATGTTTTAAGTTAGGAAGTGAAGTCTAGTAGATATATTTTGGTCAGCGTTTAGCAGTCAAGTTGAAAGACGATATGAGACGAGTATTGAGCAGCGTCGGAGTAAAGGAGCGCAGGAGAACCTGGATATGCCCGAAAAAACCGACAATCAATTGCTTCGCCTTAAAAAATTTCGACATAAAAAAATCCTTGTCGAACACAGAAAATATCAATGGGAGGCTAGCACCTAAGCCGCTGTGAAAACTGTGGCATATTGTTGATCTCAAGAACACGTGAGGCTGATAGAATGAGCATTTTGCCCTTCGAACTTAACAAATGTTTTAAAAATATTATATCTTGTTTCTGCAATGCGCGATGCATAAAATATTAGCCGGTGGTTTCAAAATATGTTTTTTTTTATGTTTCGATGCATTTATTTTTGTCATGTAAACGAGTGTACCAAGCATTTAATAATAAAATTTGAGTGATATGTGCCTGAGTGCAACTTATACTAGATAGGGTTATTAGGATTTACCATATTATGTAATTGTTGTTTAGCCAATTCTGTTATGTTACGTGGTATACAGTATATAAGGAAATTAATAGCTCAAACTCCGGGAGGTGATTTCTCATGAAAAAGGAAGCAGACATTGTATGGGACACTTTCAAGACAAGTGAATACTGAAGAGGGTATGTATGAGCCCTTGAAAATTAAATTTAAAAATAATGTGTGGTCAAAATATCGAAACCCATTAGGCGTTAAATTACAATTCTGTTGGTGATATTAAGTCTTATTTGAGATCTTTGGACTGTAAAAAATTCAGCCTTCAAACATTCCTCTTCCATGAGAATAATAGGGTTGGCAACCCTCATATCGCATAAAATTACTTTGCAGTCAGGTATTGTGAACATTTTACGTTGTCTATTCGAGCAGCAGATTGTAAGGAACAAAAAAGGTAATGATGCTGCAAGCGTGTTGAATGAACCGTTTACCAGAAAAGTGCACACGGCTGTTGCTGTTACAATAATGCAGTGCCTGGTATGTAGGCAAAACGTGGTACTTTCGCCCAGGAATTTCTGGTTTGTACATGCGCTGTGCTCTCAGGAATATGCTACCTGTGGTGCAGTTTTTTGAAAAGCATGAAGCCGAATCCAGTGAAACATACTTTTAAAAAATCTTAGGCTCTTCTTGGTAAATTTGGTGACATATTTGGTTTTGCAGCATTTTTACGTTATATTATATCCATAAAGAAAAATTTATAAATTATATAAATACATTTTTTATTACAGTGTAAACGAAATACAGCATGTTCATATTATATTTATTTATTTATTTCACTGAAAGACAAAACGGAATGGTATGATTCCCAAAACAACTAGCGGTGATCGCAAATTTATCTTCTCATAGCAATTATTTTCTCTAATTCAGTGAAAAAATAAATAAACAACTGAAAACGTATACTAATTATTTTTAATTTAGTCAAGGGTTGTTATAATATTTTTAAAAGTCAAGAAATTTTCTTCAATTAAAAAATAACATTTTATAAAAATTCTACAAACCAACCTTGTCGCCAAAGGTATCGAGTCGCGGCTAAATTTTTTATAGGTTTATTCGGCTATATTTTGCGACATGCTTTTCAAAAATTTACGTCACGTGTTCCATTATCCGGGCGCATGTACAAACAAGTAATTCTTTGACGAAAGTACCACTTTTTTGCCTACATGCCAGGCATTGCGTTATTGTATGTATGTGGAAGGGGAATGTTTGAAGGCTGGATTTTTTTACAGTAAATATCTCAAATAAGACTTACCATCACCAGCTGAATTGTAATTGAACTCCTAACAGTTTTTAATATTTTACCAAATAATATTTTTTACTATCTCTTTCCGAGGGATCATATTCCTTTAATATCCACATGTCATGGAAGTGTCCCTTATAATGTCTGCTTACTTTTTCATGAAGAATCCCCTCCCAGAGTTTAGGTTATTAATTTTCTTACAACCTGTATATATGTTTACGTATATATTTATATAGACACGCACATGTGTGTGCTAAACATTTCTCAAGATTTTATTTTGATATTGTGGCCAAATAACTTAGCCTATATGTTAATTCAATTTTCAGCAGAGTTCAAAATGAAAACGTTATTCGTAACCTAATGCTCTTGCATTTCTTTGGGCAAACAGATTGCAAGTAGTGCATTTATTCAATTCATTATATATTTTTTTGTGTATATGTTGACAGTAAAACAGTAAAATATAAATGTGCCTGCATTAAAGCCTTGTCCTAAATGTGCAGTCGGCAACACGCTACCCGCTGTCGGCAATCGTAGCAAGACAACTAGACATTCAAAGTGTGCAGTTTTCAATAAGAATTCATTTTGGCTACATGTGGGTATTTTTTGATTTTGTTCGTCTGTATGAAATAGAGAAGGAAAAGATAGTCTACAAAACCTCCAGTAAAAAAATAACTAAACATTAAACTAATATGTGAATTATAAACAGTATTTTGCATATCAAACTGTAAATGCACGCTTGTAAAGCTGTTTTGCTTGTCTGAATTTAAATAAGTGGGAAATAAACAAATAACAAAAGAGCGTATAAAATATTTCCGCAGTAAATATTGGTTTGACAAAGTTAGGTTATGTCTGTCACTTAAGCCACAATTTTTTCTGAATATATTTTTGGCAGTTATTGTACTTATAACAAATTAATTATTACGTCAATATTTAATATAATTAATTTAAAATTAATTTTAACTAGTCTAAAAAATATTCCCAGTGAAAATTTGTTTATCAGTATGTAAGTCAGCAGTTAAAATGTAATACTATCCAACGTGCATAAAAATAAAAAAAAGGCAATGAAACAATCATTTTTCGCGCAGAGATGTGTTAGAAAATTCCTCTTTTTCTATTAATTGACAACTTGCAATGGAGGAGTAAGCAGTTCAAGATAATTTTCGTCTGGAAAGACTTATCCGTTGACTGCTTGCCGGCACGTACAGTATGCTTAAGGTGCCGACTGCTCATTCAGGACGGACATAATCCAACACTAAAAGCACTGATCTATAACTGTAGGTTTCTCAAAGCCAATTTGCGAAAATTAAACAATAGCAATCCTAGACAATAGTTTCAGCCAACGTTTTAAATAAAATTGTTTCCAGTGTTACGAACTTCTGAGGCACAATCTCTGACCCCGGAACCTCGTGCATTTAACTGCGGCGCAAGTGATCACGCGTAACGAATTAGTAATTGTGGAGAAATATTTACTCATAGAGTTGGCAAATGCCATTATCTAGGATTGTCATTGAGTATTTTATCCAAATTAGCTTTAAAAAAAAAAGCGTAGAAATCAATTGATGTTTTCAGTGTTTATTTACCTACGACGCACTCTTAATGTAATTGGTAAATTTCAGATGCCTGAACTGCTCTACAATTATTGTTTACTATACTTCCCAATGATTTTGTTCTGGTTTATCTGTTTTACAATATGTAGAAGCATACCTAATGCATGCTATGTTCCAGAAACAGCAGTTTATTTTTATTTATGTTTTTGCTTAGGGGAACGCGAAGTACTACAAGAAGCCAATGTGTTATGCTTGTTGCCCATTCCATAAAGAAAAGGTGAACTTCCAGGAAGTAGAAATGTTATGTTTAAAAAAGTAATGGTATTTACATTTGACCTTAGGTACATGTGAGACTAACATTAACAGTTGGCTTTGAGGTAATATAAAGTAACAACACCAGAGCAAGGTGCTGTAAACGTTTTGGCATAAAGGTTAACCTCCTTGTATCCATGTAAATGTGTGTATCTAATTGAATCAAGCAGTGTTAGTAAATGTTATTTGGTGTTAAGGTCTAAGTAAAATACATATGATCATTATAAATCTGACTTTACTGTGATATATTAATAAGACAACTTTGTTATCACCTACATTAACTATCTCTCTCTCTCTCTCTCTCTCTCTCTCCGTACAGGGTGAGTCGGGAGGAACGGTAATGCTTTGAGGGGTGATAGTACTGGTGATTCTGAACAAAATGTTTCTAATAAACATATGCCCTTTTCTTAACCGTTTCAGAGAAACCGAATTACTCCATAAACAAGAGTGATACGCACAGTACACGAGCAGGGTCTGTATCCATATCATTGGCAGTGTGTATAACATCTGCGTGAAGGAGATTGTGTCCACCGGCAAGAATTCTGTCAGTGGATCATTGCCAATGATCGATTAATTCCACGTATTCTGTTCACTGATGAGTCAATATTTACCCGCAACGGAATCAACAACACACGCAACTCTCACGTATGGGAGGACGGAAATCTACACCCTATATACTATAGAAAGGAATTTTCTACGACGTTTCTCAGTTAACGTGTGGTGCGGTATTATTGATGACCAACTCATCGGTCCAGTAGTTTTAGACAATCGTCTTAATGGAGTACGGTATCTTGATTTTCATCAAAACGTGTTACCAGAATACTTGGTGGATATTCCTTTGGCAACAAGAGCTCGTATGTACTTTCAGCAAAACGAAGCTCCTGCACATTCTGTACGGCCAGTGACACAGTACCTCAATGAAACGTATCCTGGGCGTTGGATCAGTCGCCATGGAGTCATTACTTGGCCACCGAGGTCACCTGATCTTACCCCATTGGATTACTGTGTGTGGGGTTGGCTTAAAAGCGAAGTCTACACGCGCAGGGTGGACACAAGAGAGGAACTTCTCGCTCGTATTTACCATGCTTGTGCTCAAGTAAAGCATTGTACTAATGCGCTCAGATCAGCAACACAGCAGCTGTCTATCAGAGCAGCAAAATGCATTGAAGTTAGTGGTGGTGTGTTTGAACATGTTTTGTGAGTAAATGTACACAATTAAACAAAACATACGATAACGGTATCGTGATTTACAGTCACCTGCACATTTCCTGTACCTTGTTTTCATTCGGTTTCCATGAAACGGTTAAGAAAAGGGCATATGTTTATTAGAAACATTTTGTTCAAAATCACAAGTACTATCACCCATCAAAGCATGTACCTTTCCTCCCGACTCATCCTGTATGTGTATATATGTATATATCTGTGTGTGTGTGTGAATGCAGCTTGCCCAGAAATAAACGCATGATAATCACACCACGCGAATCCTGGGCTAAATCGAAGACGAACATGTAGGTGGCGAATATTATAGTATCGTGTTAGGACTGCTCGGAATTTTAACCTGCATTCATAATATGCAGGTAAGATCTTTATTAGTAAGATAAGTAAGATGTATGTGGGGCGTAAGAGGGGACTAACTACAGTGCTATGTTGCCACATTGTGCACATAAAATGTCATCGCCACTAACATGTTAGCCTCCAATTTAGCTAAGAGTTCGCGTGGTGTTCCTTACCATGCGTTTGTTTCTACCTACCCTGTATATACACTTATTGCCATTAGACTTATTTCTATATATTTATTATTATAGTTATGGTCGAAAAACGTATTTGCTTAATCAGTATTCAGTAAAACGAATTTAATTTTCATTTTTAAAATTATCTTGCTTTCCTTATAAACCAAATTAGTCTTATCTTGATAAAACTCAACGCCAATTTAGGTGTGTGTATATGTGTTTCTCTGTGTGTTATGTGTTTGGGCGTGTGTGTGAGACAAATATTTACTGACTGATGGGAAAATGAGTCCTTCCTCTTTTATACCTATGATGGGTTGTTTTGTGTGCTAGAAATGACTCTTACATTTTTGACTGACCTGTTATTTTCACTGTGTAAATGCATTCTTAGGGTTAAGTATTCTCATAAATATATTGTACACTTTGTTATTGAAAAAAAAAATTTTTGATTTGTGTTTTTGGTTAGATGCCCCGGACGGACATATTTGCAGGAATATCTGGGCTAAGACGCAAAACTAAGGTGAATATCTATATACCTGTTGTATCATATTTGTAGAAATATGTATTGGTATTTGTGTTTAAACATAAGAAGTGATGTAAAAATTAGACTATTTCGTCACCGTTTAGCTGTGAAGATTTCCAAGCTGTTGAAACGTGATACAAGTAGGTAGCTTCGGAGTGAATGGACGGAGAAGAACCTGGATGTCTCCGAGAAAACCCTTCGATCAACGGCATCGTCGCACACGATTCCCACATGAGAAAATCATCGCCGTACCCATGTCATATTGGTGGGAGGCGAGCATCCTAGCCGCTGCAATAGCGCGGCTTCTTGAACTCAAGGTGCGGTGAGGGGAGAGGGTTTTACGGCCATTTTACAACAAGGTCTTAAGAACAGATGAGAGTGATGTAAGGTAAAGAGGCAGCACAACAACCATGCCCGAGCCAGAATTCGAAGCCAGGACCTCACGCACAATAGACCGGCGCGTAACCGACTACGCCGGCTTGAACTCAAGCTCCGCCTATTATTTCCCAAGAAACGAATTGTGACTTTATTTACAAATTTTAATTTCATTCAAGGAAAACAAAAATAAATGTTTTATAGTAGCTAGAGAAACGGAAACATTTCTATAGTAATTAATCTGCAGGCCTAATATGTTCATCCCACAATTATGGACGAGGATGATGCGATTTGTAACACGTGTGAACAATTATGCGACAAGTGACACTCGTACTGTATGCAATCTGTAGTTCTTACTGGGCCGGTTGAGGAAGAGGAACAATGCTTCAAGTAAACTATAGTCAATAATAGCAATATGGATACAAAACCTTCAGTGTTATACGCAATACGTTGGAGCATGTCAAATAGTAAACTTTTACCCCGATTTTCTAGTTTCTGTAATAATAGCTTAAAACTATACAATCCATTAAAAACCCCATAATAGCGTTAGCCCATATCGTAAGAAGTTAACATGGCTTAAGTTAAACCAAAGAATATCTTATGACCTGTTTTTGTTCCATAAGTTACAAAACACAGCAAAACCTCATTACCTTCGTAGTCTGTTTCTTTTCTAAATGAACAACATCCAATAAACACAGTGCGCTCCAAAAATGATAACAGATTAATCGTACCCCTACACAGAACATTTTCATCAAATTCATTCACTATGTCAAAAGTTTGGAATGGTTTGCATCCTAAGCACGGAAATATAACAAGTTTTATTTTATTTATGAAAATATCAATCAATATTACTTAAATCTTC
This sequence comes from Medauroidea extradentata, assembly GCA_003012365.1. Taxonomy (NCBI): domain Eukaryota; kingdom Metazoa; phylum Arthropoda; class Insecta; order Phasmatodea; family Phasmatidae; genus Medauroidea; species Medauroidea extradentata. Next base: position 30,133 of record PNEQ01012022.1, on the reverse strand, counting down.
CCAGTGACTGATGACAGTGAGGCTGTATTATTGAGACATTGGATTAGTGTGTCACAGTGTGAGCGTGTCACTGTGTGTGTTTGTGTATTTGTGCGTGCATGAATAATGTTTCCCCCTTTATTTCTTTTTTTAAATATATATATATGTGTGTGTGTTAGCAACTCTATTTTGAAAATTAAGCACGTGTGCAGTATTTTTACTATAAGTTTGCACTGTATAACTGTGTGTAGTTACATATAATTTTTATTTTTATTTAATTTACAATTTAATTTTGAATTAATTGTAATTTGTAATAATGGCTTAGATTTGATATAAAAGTAATATGAAGTGTTGTGGGTTCAGTGTAAGAAAAAGCCACCATGCCTTAACTGCGCCTTTAAGTCTTGATAAATAAACAAATAGACAACTAGTAAATCTATTACGTAACTAATAAATTCATAAAACTATAAAATAAATAAATCTGAAAAGAACAGAACTAAAATGATAAAAACATAACTTCCTCAATGCCTTACAGCATTGTTTTGATACAGTAAAATGAGAGCTAGTTAGAAGTTGTGCGTACATATTTAGCATGCGTCAAATAGTACTTAAGTTAGATACAGTACGAGCAGGTATTTAAACTTTTAACGTTTATTTAGGCGTCAATCAGTCGAACTTTTTTTTTATATTCTCAATCTGCTGTTCTAGTCGAATATAACACGTTCTTCAGACGTCAGACACCTGACCACCTCTAAGTGCGAAGTACGTAACTACCGTGCAGTGTGTTTACGTAGAAAGTGTTTTTCAACGAGGTTTAAAGCCATGACCCTGTTATTTTATTTGTGGAAATTACGTGGTTTAAAGTCAATGCAGGTTGCTCAGATATTGTTTTACAACTACGGTTGATATTTTCTCAACTATAGCAACACGGAAAAGTATTTTTTTTTTTTTTTTTTTTTTTTCACTTTTGAGAAGCTTGGTAATCATGTTTCTACAAGTTGTATTAATTATTGTGTACATACGCCACTGCCCAGAAATCTTAGAAAGACTAAGAAAGACAAACAACGAAATACGAAAAAAGAGAAAACAAAGCCGAGTTAGCTGTAGTCAACACATCCATAAACGATCTCATAAGGAATTAGTCAACAACTAATAAAGGACGAAAAATTAATAATAATAAACAACCAAAAATAAAAGTCGACTTTTATTAAAACCACAGCGACAGAATTTGAGGTGTGTATTATTTTCGCAGATAAACGCATTGGAAACATTGTTTACAGTTCAGCAAGAAACTAGGCTTTCCGTACCACGCTACAGCACGGCTCCCGTGCCAGGTCCACCAACTTTTAAGTGAAAGGAAGTTAGTTTTCTTGTGTTGGCGTCGCCCAGAACGGCCCAGTTCCCGGGACTTGTGACCACGCCTTCGGCAGGGCCTGTCAAGATTTAATAGTTTATGGCCGGGGTTTCTGGCCTTCAAGACGCCGAGCTGAGCTGTTCGCTTTTGTCACACACATGCTGCAGCGATCGACGAGGAAGCAGATGACAGTCTGGTTCATTACACAACAGAGCACACTAACATAAACTATACGTCAGGGATAACTCAATATATTTATTTATTTCATTATGTTTAGTTCAGCCGTGCGCCGGTTTGCATAGAATACGTACCATTTAACATTAAATTATTACATCTGCGCTGAAATAAATAAAAAAATATATTCCTCAAAACTAATTACTTTAGATTTAATTACTAATGCAAACATTTTAACTAATTAATAACAACAGTTTATTCACTTTCTTATCTATTTTAAGTATAGTGTTGTACAAGATTTGCCTTAAAAATTAATTATTGGTGCCACGACAGAGACGCTATATGGTCCTAATTTTAGGAAATAACAAATATAAATAAATCCATATTTCTAGCATGTTTTGATAATATTTTATTTCCGTTTAAAATCATTTACAGTATAAACTGGTTAGGATTTGATGGAAAGTGGTATTTTCTCCTACGACGGCTCCCCCCCCCCCCCCCGCTTTTTTTCCTCTCTTCACTGGATCGACCCCTGAAGTTTTTCTCATCTTTCCACCTCTGAAATATTCTTACTGAGTACAAATATTCGCTTTTCTTCATTGTGTTGGTCGCGTATCAGTACTCTCTCTCTCTCTCTCTCTCTCTCTCTCTCTCTCTCATTTCCTGATGGTTAGAGCTACAATTTTGTGCCTAAAATATTTTTTCCACAATTTAGCTTCAATGCCTCGCGTCCTACACATCTAAAGCTCTGCTCCATGGTCATGCATTGATATTTTTTAGCTCTCGATTGTCTTGGGGTTTACTGGCAAATCACAGACGTGTGGTGTCACAATAACCTTAATCTGATTGGTGCAATCAAACGAGATATGTGTCTGAGCAAAAGACACTGCCAATAACCACAAAGCAAAGCATGGAAACCAAATGGTACAAAAATCATCCCGCGACGAACTCAGGGCTCTACTGAAGGTGGATGATGGACAAATCCCAACTTGTCATGTGACACGACTGTACAGGCTGTAACTTGAAGGGCAGAGCATGGCAGATGGTAGGTAAACTTGCCCTGTTTCCAGTTAGCTCATATTTCGTCAGGATTTTAAGTATTCTGAGAAGTTTCGAGCGACGGGCCGACACTAGCTACAGAAATATATCATACTTGTGTTGGCTCGTTATACTATGGTTACAGTGGGACTTCTGTAGCGTCGTACAAACATAGTTTCGTACGGGAATATTTCCGAAACAATAATTTTACTTGGTTTTAGCTAGTACTAGCTGTAAGAAGGAAATACCTAATTTAAAAGCTTATTACAACGATGAATCAGTTAATCTGAGTAAAGCATTAATCTGGATCTTTTAGAAGCTTATAATTGACACACCCGAAGTTGACAAATGTAATTCAAAATTTCTATTTGGAACAGTATTGTGTTTCTGCTGCTCATGTCACACCTAAATTCATTATTAATTTGTTTATATATTTAGTAAGTCCGTAAGATTGGACCTTATTGTACACGGTTATAATTACAATAATAACTAGAGGCATGCAAAATTCGCGTTATTTTCTGACAGCTGACTAGACTCCAAGTGACTATAGGTTCGTTCGACGTCTCCCGCTGGCCGATATTGTCGTGACTTGCCGCGGAGAATACTTACACGATAGAGAGGTCAATCTCTGTGAAGACGTAACACACGTACATGACAACACACAAACGTTCATGGGCAATTGTTGAACAGCAGATTATGCTCTGTTAAGTATAAGAAAGTGAAATTTAGTCTGCTAATAATGATTACGCGAATTTTGCATGTCTCTAGCAATAACATAATATACAACCTATTTAACAATCAAACGATGTCAATTATTCTCCCTAAGCAGAATGGTGCTTTGTTTCAACGATATGAAACGAGGATTGTGATCAGAAACATTAAATCTGCTTTTAAGCGCCGAAAATAATTTAAGAAGCGGATTTATTTAAAGTCCAGGATTTTCACTAATAACGTTAGTAGGCCTATTTATTACAGGCGCCTGGTTCCTTTCGTGAGATTTTGGATGTCAGAAAAACAACGGTCCAAAATATATTTTTAAGACACGCGGAAATATTTGTTAAGTTATTCTTTGACATTACGAAAGAAGGAAAACTGCTACGGAAATTAAGCGTTATCGGTTATAGAAAATTTTGTTAAGATTACTATTTTAGGAGTACGGACAGCCTAGCTCTAAAATAGGTCACGAGGGATAGATGGATATATAGATAGATAGAGATTAAAACACCAAAGAAATTCTATCCTACCTAGACTTTCAACACTTCGTAATTGGCCAGTTTATTTACAACTATATAGGATAACCCAAAATATAACGCAACGTTATAATGGTGTGTTGTCACAATCAAAGCACTCCTATTTACACGTTGCTCTGGCGTTCCTCGATGAACCCGTAACGAAAATAATAATAATTAGTTACAATTACATACGCGATGCATTTTCGCTTAAGACGTTCTAAAATTGTATCGTGTGAGAAAACTTTCCTCACAAGCACCGTCTACGAAACTGATACTAATTCTTGAAAATTTAAAATTATAATTTTAGTATTCTTGAACATCCTGTGCATTTATAGGCCTACTTCCATTGCCAGACATTTCAGTAAACAAATACATCAATATACGCAGCTGTCTGTGTATAAAGTTAGCAACACTTGTTATTTTTAGATTTTATATGTTAACTTCAAATACCTGATTATTTCAAATAACTTTTAACGCGATAAATAGATGTACAACTTCCTATTAAATCAATTGAAATTGGTTAATATTAAATATATTTGTAGCCATATCCTGTAACGCCCAAAGTCAGTGGTGACATTATAGACGGAACGAACAGCTCAGACAAGCAGGCAACGATAGTGGGAATCGGCCATGGCCTTATTAAGAGAGCACCCAAACATTTGCGTAGAGTGATTTAGAAAACTAAGGAAATCCAAAATCGTGACGGCTGGACCAGTAATCGAAGCCGTGTCCTCCCGAATGATATAGTAGAACCAGAACTAGTTTTAGGACACTGCGACACTGGTTTTCTTGGGACGCAAATTTGCGATGCACCGGGGTTTCGACAGCGCTTTATTGACCATGACCGTTCTCGTTTGCTACCGTTGCAATATTTTGTATCGAACCTAAGCTTTGCGCCAAGAAAGACTATGCGAAGACATTGGGAAATGCTTCTCTGGATAAACATCTCTCTTTCAAATATAATACACGAAAATTTTTTCTTCCAGTGAAAAAAAAAAATTTTTTTAATAGTTACACCATTCACGGTGTTAGCGCAACCTAGCGTATTCATAAGATAACCGTTAATATACACTGAAAAAAGAGTATAGTTGCAGGTACCATACTTCTGTTAAAATAGGGACAACAAACCAGTTTGGTTGTTGGTACTACTCTAGACAGTTGCTTCAACAATCTGTTTTGTAGAAGAAACAAAGAGCCTTGTTGCTTTTACAAACCAGATGGTAACTTCTACAGAACAGATTGTTGAAGGAACCGTCCAGAGTAGTACCAACAACTGAACTGTTTTGTCGTCCCTATTTTAACAGAAGCATGGTACCTGCAACTATACTCTTTTTTTTCAGTGTACGTGTACTCCTCTCGCTAGATGCTACTTATATACTTTATTCATAATTTAAATATTTGGTACTGCCATTTTAGATATTTTGAAAATACGATACATTGAAACTCTAACTTAAGTTAATGAAATTGTATATTAACATTTTTTTGTCCAAACATCTTTAAAGGTCACTTTGAAGGAAGTTATTAATAACTTTCTTGTAAATCGCTTCATTGTTTCTCCAATATGATGGCCTTTGTGATGATGTTGTAATGGCACATGCACAAAACAAAATAGAGTGCAAATAACGTACTGTAACAAATGAAGAAGTAGGCATAGATTTTTTTAAATGTAAAATATAATCTGTTGTACTACATTTTTCACTGTACACATTTACTTCTGAAATTGATTCAAGACAGTGTTCAATACATTTAAACAAACGTATTTTATACAAACACTATACCTACATAAATTTTACCATTTTTCTCTGGAAAAAATACTGATAAAATGATATATCATTCATACTTATTTGGGTTGTTAATTGTCTTATAAGTGAACCATGACTGAATATAATCACTGCCTGGTCCAATATTAGGCTTCTGTGTAAGTTTTAAACTTAACACTAATTGTAAAATGACATATAATTGAAATTTGTAGAACTTATTTACAGAGCTTTAGAAGAAAATATAATGGAATTTTAAATTGTTTTGTTAGGAATCCAAGCAATATTTTTAAATACAAACAATATTTTGTAGTTGGGTTTTTATATGTATCAAACAGTAGCCCGTGTGATGTAGTTACAGTGTGAATTATTTGATTATGTTGGAGGGTTTTCACGGTGGGTGAGAGCGAAAAAAGTGCAAATTTAGACATTGAAATGCGATTATGGGAAGTCTTGCTATTTCATAGAAATATAAAAGTACGATTTTTCCCAACTTGAACACGCTTATTATCCCGCACTAGTTTGCGACACACGTCACACGTTTGCTTAGCGCTGACGGATCACAGACGCAAAACAAGGGAGTTGTAATAGTTTTCAACGCGAAACCCGTCTTATCATCTGTAACGAACGCAAAATTGCTTTGCGTCGAAGTCATAATTAGTACCACAGACTTTTGTGGAAATAAATTTGTAGCAACTTGTTTCGATGTCGTATGTGCACATTCTGCTCTGCTCCCCGGGAAAATTTGGAGTTCAAGGTGCAAAGGGGTGCTATTTATGCAGTTTTCGTATTGACCCTCCCTGCCAAAGTTTTGTTGGATGAATCGGCAACTACAGCACTGTTTAAAATCCTAACAGATTTATCCAACTAGTGGAAGTAAAACTGTAATATTACTTAGTAACAATTATTCAAAAACTTTTCGCATATTTTCGGTGGGTGTCTTAAACCCTTAAATTCACCTTCTTCTCCCCCCCCCCCCCCA
>PNEQ01012022.1:0-23517 GCA_003012365.1 Medauroidea extradentata | reverse complement strand
GACACGCTTGTTCGGCAGCCAGAGTTACACGATACCACTTCACGTCATTATTTCACTACACGACTACACGGGCAATAACAAGATATGTCTTCAGCGCTGATATATAGTTTGTTGAACAAAAAATAACGTTAAATGTTTACTCGTGAATAATACAGTTTCTGAACACGTTCTCTTAGCGAGGCATGTCATGCAATCTACAACTTCAAACAACAGCAAGTATTTCATGTCAACTGCGAATATATGTTCACAATTATGAAATAAATGTTTCAAAAACGCCACAGGATAATCCCGCTCGCAAATGTCACCATGAAATAGTCGTGTTAGAACATTTAAAAAAATGTTTTAATAATAATAATTGAATTTTTTATTTTAAGTTCTGGCCAACAGTTTTATACCCTTTGATGTACAGCTCTGACAAATACGTACATGCAAAAAGCAAAGCAAAAGAAAAAATATATTAAAATAAACAAAACAATTAGACATAACAAGTAAGAAATTACATATGAATATTTAGACGACAGCAAGACAATATGAAATGCACATCCGTATGTGTAAGTAAAAAAAACAATAAAAAATTTACAAACGTTTATAAATAAATTTAATATTAATATTTGTTTTCTTTAGTTTTTCGAAACATAAATTCTTCTTATTTCTTACTTTACCGTTTGTCCATATAATAAAATAATAATGATAACAATATTAATATTTTAATAATGGCGCAGTTAAGGAGTGGCCGCCTTGTAGTACATTTGACCATAAAATTTTTAGCTACAATTTAGAACGATTTGGTAACACTTCAACTTTAAATCTAAACGAGTGAGAAACTCAAATTGACAAGATAATTAATATCAATATTGAAACAAAACAAGAATAAAGACCTTCCACATAATACAAACCCAACTAACAACGTTCTATGAGAAGCTGAAAACAAAAACAAGAAAATTAAAGTCAAATAGCGTCAGAAAATAAGATAAAAAAATTAACAGAAAAACCAACGCGTTTGTTTAACCTGAAATACGGATTAAGTCAATAATAAATTTTCGGCTGTTCAGAAAATGTTTTCATACGAACAGAAGCTGGTAATCTAATTTTAAAATATAATTTCATCCAAACAATCAATATTATATTGTGTCACTATGTAAATATAAATTTAATATACGTACATATTTATGTAAACATAATATACAAGTATTTTTCAGTTTTTAATAGGATTTGGAAGAAGATAATAAAAAAATACATTTTATTTGCAGTTCACAAAATTAGTTAGCTGTGCGATTATGAGCTATTAGTCATCACCCATGTATTCTGAGGTGGATAGATACCTCCATTTTTTTCCCTTTGGGCTTGGAGCAAAAAATCTAGCAGTGCACCCCACTTAGCTAACTAGTGGATGCGCCTAATTGGGGACTGGTTGACAGGGAGGGCGGGATGATCAATTAGAACCTCAGCATCTGTAAGGCTTCGTGAGGGGTGGATGCTACTGGGTTTACTCGTTCTACCTGCCAAAAAAAATATTACCTGAATCCTCGTAGCAACCACATGCATCAAACTGAAACACGATATACAGCAATTTTCATATCCATGTTTTTATTTTTATATTCATACCAGATTTTTTTTTTCTTATTTTAGACACAAAATGAGACTGAATTTTGCTGTTATGAAAATATATATCTCTCATAGTTTTTGTATAAAGGCTCGTTAAAGTCAACATTTACTTGTTACGGTTTTAAGAAAGACACTAACACCAACAGATATACCAAAACTGCTGAAAAAATTCACAGTGGCTAAAGATGTCGCAGGCTACAATTTCTCGCACATAAAAAAATAATACATTACTATTTTTTGTACTTAAATAAATGTGCTGAAGTTTTAAATAAAAATGTTGAAAATCCAATGTTTTTTCTTTAATACAAATCTATTTTATTTTGTAACTTAACAGGTGAACTTGTAGCCTACAACAACGCTATTCACTGGGAATTATTTTTCAGTTTGGTGAGTGAGCTGCTTTAAGTATCATTCTTTAAACCGTAACGTGCAAATTTTGACTTTGGCGAGCCATTACGCAATATGAGCTATGAGCGATACAAAAATTTAACAAAAGCGAATTTTTGTCACATTTTGTGTCTAATATAAGAAAGTAATATCTGGTACAAAAATAAAAATAAAAACATGGCAACCAAACTTGCCGTAGACTGCGCACAGCAACAGTACTGTTACATACGGAGCTCATGTTGAAATACTTTTGAGCAAAAAATTTCCCTCAAATCTGGTTACTGCGATCGATATTTCCATCTCCCGAACAATACGGACGTTAACCATTTTTATGCTTAAAAGTGAGTGATGCATTGAGAATTTTAAACAGACTGTATCAACTGCCGAACATATAGTAATAAAGAAACTGACATTCTGAGACAAACGGGAAATAATACAAAGAGGCAACATTACAATAACATAAACGTAAAAATCAAACAGGCTACAAGGCCCGAGGCAAAAAAACGTAAAATACGCAATGAAAATGTTTGAGGATATCATTATTTTCTTTTTAACATATTTTCTGTGTAGTTGAAAAAAGTCGACAAAAATAACCAAACGCAACAGATAAAAATAAAAGACAAAACCAAACCAAATTACGGATCTAGTTGTACGGCACGACGTTTTAAAGCATTACCTACATCTTTCATCTTTGTTTGCTGCTCCATTGGCAAGCCCGCTTCTGCATAGATGAGTTAGTAAGGCATTCAATATAAGTACTCAATTTAACGCAGCTTTTCTCACAGCTAGTTGAGTATAATGAACTGTAATAAAAATACAAATGGTATTTACGTTTATAACGTAGTTTTTGATAGATTCAGTGGCGTTTCGTGGCCGAGTACCCAAGCAAGCAAAATTAGTTCAAGGCTGTATACGCTTTGAGAAAATACTTACAATAAATGTGCTGACCGGTCATAATCAGGGTATGTTTGTTCTCTGAAGACCGAGGTTTATTACTGAAGAATTCGTTTCTTGTCTCTTGCACGCTATTGGTTGAAGAGTGTACCTCCCCTCTGCTACTCTAAGGGTTCAACAAATTACTAAGTGTTGTACAGAAAAAACAGTTTTGTGTTGGATACAAAATGTTTTGTCAATATGGACCTCACGAAATGATTTGTAGTAGTTACAACAGTTTTTTGTAGTCACTGCGAAACTTTATTGGGGACAGCAAAAATGTTGTGTGGTCACTACAAAAAAATTTGGTAAGGTCCATTTTGACCAAATATTTTCTGGTGACTAATAAGTATTTTATTAGTGTAAATATAGTCATTGCTAGAGAACCGGAAATTTCGCCAATTCATATGAGAATACATTGGATTTCAAACCACTGTACACTTGAATTGTTTTCACGATTGGATCGCTGTGTCATGAAACTCTTACTTGAGTACCGTGAACCAATAGCAGACCTACATGTAAACACTCACAGACATAGTGTATATAGGACTGTGCAGTCCAGCCTGCGACATTTCCGGGACTCTAGTCATCGCTTAGCGCGGTATTCCTTGGAACACGACCACGATACGCAACTGGATGCATTTCTGATATTTTTAGTGTACATTGTGACTTACTGTTTATGTAGAATATACTGAATTAATAATAATTTCCAATGTTTCATGTGTATAAATGCAACACACATTAACCACATTCAAATCAAGGCTTTATAGCAATAAGAGTATGTCACATATCAAAATTATATTTGTGTTTTATCAAAGCCACAGCCGTGCTTATTTAAGCTGCCATCTCCGAAGTCCAGTGTAAAGAATGGTTAACAACTAATTTTACAAAACTTTTTTTTTTGTATCACGTTCTTAATGTAACCGTTTATTATACTTCATTTTACAGAATGTTGTTCAAATTAGAACCTCAGTATCTTTAATAAAATGCTAGCGTAATTTTGATACGCGTAATACTTTTGTTGCTATACACATAGCAACAATAACCTTAGTTTAAATCATGTTAAGGAAGAATACGTAGGTGCGCATATATGCTTTAACGACCACTTAAATGTCAGTCTACGAAATAAATAAATATTGGTTACCCTGAAAACTTACAGTTATTAACAGCCAGTACACGAAACAAAATTATTGTTAACTTAGTAAAAATTATTTAATATTTCATGTTCATTTGTTCTGTTAAGTTCTATATCCGCCTGTTTCTCTACGCTGAATAGGCCAACTATTTTTATGTTTTTAGAAAACTCAGTGTCATTCTGAAGTAGAAAAAAGTGTACGAGTTGAAGAGGAAAAGAAAACATTGGGTGAGTAGCATTGAGTACAGTTCTTCATATTGTTTTATTCATCAAGACTGCACGAGTTTGCCGCCTTGCTTACTAAATATATACGTACATAGTGGAATGAGAAAATATCAATAATTTTGCTGGAACAAAAATATTTCACAATAACAATATGTAAGTTATGCGCTTCGCCGTATTACCAGAACTGCTACCTGTCTTCCTGTATGTATCTCTCTCCTCAACAATCTGGTGCCTTTTCAACAATCAGCAAAGAATGCTAGTGTGCACCCTGGCAAAAATTTCATTTTATATAATCTTCTGCAAAACAAATGAAGTACTATAACTAACTTAAGGCTAAGTGAAACGTCATTGTAAACAAATACCTATTGTAAATATGGCAGTACCATTTGTGTCATTGACTGAGAAAATGTTGTTTTGAAAAAGTCTTCTGGCTGGTTTTCGTATTATTCTAACAAAAAAGCAGAGCTGATGTCTTCATCGTATGTAGTTAAAATGAGTTTTTTGTGGATTATTAAGTCACGTCCCGAAAATTACTTTCATTGCGTAAAGAAGTTGATAGAGTTTAGCATAAATTTGAAGTGGCTTCTAATTTAGAAGTTTTAAAATTATTTCGAATTTCCCAGCTTTTTAAATTTTTTTAATTAGGATAGTAATAAATATGATAAACACTAGGGTTGATAAATCACTTCCAGGACGTGACAAAAAACGTACACTGAACAATCATAAAATATGAAGAAAATGTTTAGACAGTTGATGAAACATTTAATGTTGTAACTGAACTAAGCAAGAACTTCTGAACAGGATTAGTGATGCATTTGCGAGTCTGCAAATAAAATCTCCGGTAAACGATATTCAACTGAAAAAGCAATTAATAATGTTGGGAAATCTTATTAGTTTTTACCAAGCCAGTATCAGATATTTAGGTGAGTGTTTCGAGTTTATGAATGGTAACAATTACGAACTTCTTAATTTTGTGAATTTTAAACTTAGGTGCTCTGAAAGTTATGTTTGAAGAAGCTGTTATAGCTGATATATTTTAATTTCGAATATTTTACGGTTATTTATTTTCTCTTAAGTGTTCATTTGTTGAAAGAGTTATTTTATTAGGAAAGAAATGTCGCGTGATAAAAGAAATAGGAGCATATTACAACCGAATAAAGTAAAGAAGCAAATCCCTCATAATGATGACTAACGTTGTAAGGCACATTTTGTAAGAATTCAGAATTATGATAATGTACTACTTTGTGCCAAAACATTTACTGAATATTACGTTTTTAATTGTAATTAACACTTTGTTTTGTAAACGCTCACGAGTAATTAGAATTAAGAGTATAGCTGAATTTCCTAAATTGAAACGAATACGGTATAAAAACAGTATTGCTGCAAATTGAGTCTCTTTTTGTCCCTTACTGTATAGTCAGCAAAAAAATGTGCTAACTCTTAAATATTTAGTAGCTTTTCAATGTACTTGCATGGTAAATTTATTACAAAACGTAAACGTTCATTGCAGTTTCAAATGTAGGCATAAGTTTAGTGGTTTTCAGCGATCACTTATTGTGTGCTACATTTTGTTACATAAAATAACATTCATTACAAGAAGTAAAACTTAAGTCATATATAAGTCATATATATTGAATTTTTCATAGTATTTTAGTTACCATTTGTTATGTATATTATGTTTATGCTTAGTTATATTCACAATGTTTTAACAATGTATTTTCATTTGATTGGTGATGTAGGTTGTTCCCCAGCAAGAGCTTCGAAACGGCGTCGGCTTTCAAGAGAACCTAAAGTATGAGTAGTATTCATCTAATGCATGCATTTAAGAAATAAAATTTTTATGGGATTATTTATATATAACTTGAAGTTTACAATGAACTTTTGTAAATACTGTTTCAAGTGTTCCTATTTCAAGTATTTTTTTCTTATACTTGTATACCTTTACGTCTTCTTTCTCGCACCGATCACTGTATTGCTTTAAGAATAAGTGTTAGTCGTCTGACATAATACTGTTAATAAAATACTACATATATTTCACTGACGGTTCACTGAAATCTCGATTTGAGCAGTCTCACTCCTCAACTCACCTCACAATATCTTACTGTCTCTAAAGTAGTTATGTTGGATTGTTACATGTAAGATTTGATTAATGTACATAGAACCTTCATTCCATACGAGCAAAATGTAACAATAAATCTTGGAATGTTTTCCATGACGATTTGTTGTAATTAAGAACATTGTGCTTAAACATCTCAGTTGGTATGTCATAAAATGCATGGTTTCTTTAAATGTGACTTCAATAAAACAATATTTTACACCGCCGTTGAGTGCTTTTATTATTAATAATTGTTAAAAACATTGCAATACATTACCAATTCTACATTCACCCAAACGTTTATTTCTTTCAAAGATATTCATATTAATATATGCAATAAATGATTTCCCGTGGTTAAAAGAAATCAGTGTGCGTTTAAGAAAATGATATGAAAAATAGTTAGACATGTTGGCTTACATTGAAAAAATAAAATATTTAATTACGTAAATTGATGACATGTATACTTTACGTTTAATACACGTTAGACATGTAATGATAATAAATCCTTTCATCATTTAATTATCATAGAAAAACAAGCTCACAGTAAAATAAGAAACGTTTAGCTGAATATTCCCGGATACATATTAAACATTTTTAAAGCAAACTGTTTAACATGTTCCAAGTTTGTTTCCGCAAATAACTAAAATAGTTTTTGCGTTTGTTCAATTCTTCGTGGCGTAGCACAGAAACCATAGTTATTGAGCGTAAGAATATCGCACAGAAAAATTAACGAATTGAATTTGTTTTCTTCAGCATGCGTAAAAGTTAGTTCATATTATTGGACTGAGCGATAAGGTGCGTCGTCCATAACAACAGATTTCGCTGTAAGTCTGGCAATAACTGATAAGAAGATTTCTTTTCAAAATTAACAGAAATCATCTACCCGTGATTACCTCCCGTAGTCTTGTCAGCCGGGAAAACCAAAAGTGCATTTTAACGGATCGAGTCTGAGACCTGGCACAAAAACGATTTGATGCACTGTTATTGGTTAACACGGCAGGTTGACTATATATTTGCCAACAGTTTTAAAAGTTGTCAACGTAGGTTTAATCCGTGTAAATTATCGGACGCTCTTCAGTAGAGACGGGAAAAACTCACAGGTACTCTGACGTGTAGGCTAGCTCCCAAGAATGTGCTGTGTTCAAGCAAACTACAGCTGTTTATTAGCTGCTCGCTGACACTGTGAAATGGGTTCCCATTTAAATACACTGTCATTATTGGCTCATCACCTACAAGGTAGGGTCAAATAAGTCAACTGCCAATTGTGAAGTTAGTTCGAACTTACAGTTGCTGGAATTATAGCCTGTGCCTGAAAGAAAACGCGAATTTTTCAGCCCCCTACTCATCAGTTCTGAAGTACATTTTTTATTACAAGTATTTTCAAACTCAAGTGGAACAACATACGGACATTACACAAACATTTTGTCTGTAACCTGTAACTTTCCTTAAACTATTTTCCGTCAATATTCGTTTCATTGTGTGTACAACCTGGCAAAAGACAAATTTTCCTCTCAGAGCAGCTAGAAGCTTAGGGCATGCTGGTGGCAGTACAAGTTTTTTTTAAGTAAATGTAATTAATTTTAATGGAAACAACTCACTTTCGTGATATTTTATGTCTGGGAAAAATTAATGGCTTTCGAAGGTCGTACGATGATCTCATCTATCCTTCATAAATATACACCCCAAATTCTCAGATTAAGGCTTGGAGCACTTTAGTAGTAGCTTTTTTACTAAATGAAATAACACCGAAATACCAAGAATTTTTTGACTTAAACACCCATAGCGCTGTTATGTAACTTTCGAGTTTATCTACCCTAAATATAAACGCTCAGTTCTCAAATTGAGGCTCGGGGCATGTTAGTAGTTGCTCTGTTACTAAATGAAGATCATAGTAAATGAAGTCGAAATACCGAGAGTATTATTTTTTGTTTCAATGGAAACAACTTACTTTCATAATATTTTGATTACGTCGAAATATTAAGAATATACAAATTTTTTGTTTAACGGAAACAATTCTCCTTAATATTTTGATTGTAGGGCAAAATTAATGACATTTTCAAATATTATGTGATTTTACGTCACCACCCATAGCTGTGTTACGTGACAATAGAATATACCGTATCCATCCTAAATATAATAATGAGCGAAGCCTCTGCTATAACACATTCTGCTTTTGAACACGTCTAAAAATGTGGAAAATTAGTGGTATGGGAGCAGTGAAGGAAACATTTTGTAGAATGTCTTCCTTGCC
Organism: Medauroidea extradentata; assembly: GCA_003012365.1. Classification (NCBI taxonomy): domain Eukaryota; kingdom Metazoa; phylum Arthropoda; class Insecta; order Phasmatodea; family Phasmatidae; genus Medauroidea; species Medauroidea extradentata. The sequence goes on along the minus strand of PNEQ01012022.1, from coordinate 14,886 downwards.
TAATTATTTTGTAGTATAAAGGAAATCATTTTTGTAACCACAATATTTTGGTAGTGACAGAAAAAAGTTTCTGCTGTGACCACAAAATTAATTGTTCTGAGTAAAAAACCAACAAAATACTTTGTAGTTGTCACAAATACATTTTGCTATGAGTAACGCTTACAAAGATCACTCAAACACAGTTGTACGTTCTTAATTGTAAGTGTATCGGTTTTCTGCAGTGGTGTCAAACTGTTAAAAAATGTTTAGTTCTGGACTTCAGCAGTTTATAGGGACGTTTCACTCGTAGACGATACACAGACATGATACAAATATTCACTGATTTTTGGTTGAGTGAACAATGCACAAACTCGTTTCAATAATGCATTATGTGCACATCTGCAGCTCTGCATCTTGGTCAGTGATTCGTTGTTTTTTAAATCTCAGCGCCTTGGCGTTCTATCCGTTAGTCAAAGGCGCATTGTGATTCAGTAGCCTCGCTCTGATTGGCACAATTCACACAAATAACAATGAAGCACAGCCGCAGATGTGCAAGTAAGACATTAAAGCAAGTTGGTACAAACATAATTCACCAACAATCATTGGCTCTAACGATGGTGATACTGATAAGAGAGAGCAGTGTTAAGGTCATGGCAATCACATGACAATGTCTACAGACAGACACTTATTCAAGAAAATAGTTGGTGTTGGGTATCTCCCCTCTCCTTCCCCAGGATTTATTGACGAAGGCGAAATCCACTGCGTTTTAAATGCGTTTCAGTGTAAATGGTATATTAAACAAAGCTCTGAAATTTCTTAGAAAAAAAATAAGAGAGGATGGCGAAATTATGTATTTAACCCCCAACCCCACAATTTTAAGACTGTGCACAGCGCTGCTGTGAAGTTATATATTTTATTCCTTTCGTGACAACCAGGTGAGAACTTTTTTCGAAGAGAATACGTCGCACCCCCAATGCAATACCAACATAACTCAAAATATGTAATTTTGAGTTAAATGAAGTTCTCGCACATACATACTTTCTGATTTTTGGATGATTACAGTGTAATTTAAACATAACACAAACATGTTAATGTTACACTGAAAAGTAACTTCTGCTCTTTATCATCATGCTGCATAAATAGTAGAAATGTTAGTCTTGGCATTAATCATTACTGGTACTTGGCAAAGATGCTAAAAACAAAACTTTTTATTTAATTTTGGAATGATTTTCTTAGTTATGTCAGTATTGTGTTAGTTAGAGAATACTATCCTCTATTTCACTACATACATAAATCAAAATTGTTAATTTTTTAGTTGTGTTGGTATTGTATTGGGGGTACGACGTGTTAAACAACAATTAGAGATAGTAGAAAATCGCAGGAATTATTCAAGCCACGGTATTTTACGAACCAGTGTTGCGGCCTGCACTGTTTATTATTGCAAGATGGTTAGGAATAGAGGCAATGAATTTTGGTGAAAAGAAATATGCAACGTTTTGTTTCGATGCCTCACGTTCACATCTGCAGCTCTGGTACGTAGTTATTGGCGGCGTGAATTGCGTAGAGGCCTCACTCGTTTGACTGTGCCAATGAGAATAACGTCACTGTGACAACACCCGTCTGTGATTTGCGGGTATAGATCCCAAATATGTCGAGAGCTGAAAACAGCCAATCACAGACCATGAAGCAGAGCTGCCGGTGTGCACGCGAGGCATTGCAAAAATATCCTACAATATTATTTTCACCAAAATGTATTGCCTCTAGTTATGAATATGTTTAAAGACGAATCACAAATATTCTGTAGCGGTGCACCAGATTTTCATTTGCCCAGTCAGATGAAAACACGCCAACGACAAAAGAAAAACGTCGTATATAGACATGTTATATTGAACCCAAGCAAACAGTCAACTTTCCCCGCGACAAATCAGTGTCCTAACTACAGTACGAAATTTGTGTCTTGTTAAAATAATCGAACATTTTAGGCGGTTTTTTCCAAAGTTTTAAAATGTTGTCCTCCTTGTGACTTTTTTGACAGACAGCTGGCCTCACTACCTCCGTCCTTCCCCACCCACATTTTCCTTACCTGTTGCTGCGACCGTTGTTCTGAGAAATAATAAATAAAAAAAAAACGAACGTTCTACAATTATTTGAAGTATAACCAGAGTATCGACTCCTAATATTCGCAGTTACTTTTACCATACATTCAAACATTACTCAAACATTTATGTAGTATTTATTAAAAGCTATGTTTTAATTAAATAAGTAAATTTTATTGAATGTACAGATTCACACAGGTACGTCTCAAGTGAAATACACATGTATAATCATAACTTTATATAATACGGAAGAGCAAACTTCGTAACATATTTTGTAACTAAATGTTACGTTTTAGGTTAACTAGGTACTGCACTAGTATCTACGTTTCTCTCTATTGCTAGTTCCGTTATTCTTTATTCTACTTTTGTTTGTTATTTTACGCCTACGTTCATGTGACGCCTGAACATACTGTAAGGTACAAGTGCTGTTATTACTCCTGCTTTCCACGGAGTATCTAGTTTTCACGTTTCACTTCAAACTTCCACCACGTTTAACCGTCGCAAGGTATGAGACACATTACGTTCGTCTGTTTCTATAAACTATTATTCAGGTCTTAAGTATAATATTATCTGTAAACGTTTCTCGAGTGCTTTTAGGTTATAATATGTTAAGCGAAACTTGTGTGCATTCATTTACAGCGGCAAATAATATTCCAAACACATAATCAGAATTTAGTTAATACTAAATTAAAACTAACATAGACAATCGAAGACCTGAAGATATTCGAAAGAAAGTAATATAAATGCAAGGATACATGCGCGTTTTATAACCGTACTTCATTCATACCTTGTCCTGTGGCTAGTTTGTTGAATGTAATGCTTATTGTAGGCTACTGTACGTAAAGCACCGAGTCTGTATCACATGACTTCTCCAGCTGTGATAAATCAATAATATGAAACGTGGTGGGTACTCAGAAGTGATATCGTTATTATTAAACGGAAATGATGTAGGTTAGGAAACAATTACGTTCCCGCGAACGCGATTCCAAGGAACAGACAGTTGTTTATCTCTCCAGAGCACGACAAATAAATCAATAATTACCAGTTACGTGCAGCCATCTGTCGGCAGGTCTGCGAACTACTTTAAAAACGCGCGAAGTGAAGGCGCACTGCTAATGTTCGTGCTTTGTACGAAAATAACAACAAAATTCTAGTTTGAAACGGGTTGTTACTAACGGAAGATATATACGTACTTATACAAACTATTTCCCTGTTCGGTTTTTTCTGTTCAGTCTAACATTTCAATTTATTATAGTACAGTATTAAGTGATTTATAAATGGGTTCAGATAAATTTCTTAGTTATTTATATTTTAAATATATTGTCCAACAATGAGGCAGTTAAAAATCTATTGCTTAAGAAATATATGTTTAGTTATCTTTATATAAATCATAGTAACTAAGTTTTGTCTTTTTGTCGTGCGTAAAACAAATACTTAATCGTACTGAGTTAAAATATTACATACTATGTGTCCATAATAAACACAAATTTGTAAATACATCTAGAAAATAACTTAAATAGGTATGCTATATTATTACATTTAATTAAATCTTGTATCATGTAGTCACACTACATTAAATAATATTTATCCGTTACATACATGCCGAAAAATGTCTCTAATTGGTTTACTTTAAATTTTATCTTTCATTGGGAGGTCATTATCATAAATTGACTTTAATTAATGCAAATACTTATGGAACAATTTATTTGTAGGTTTCCAAAAACAAATAATTATTCTTGATATTAATTAATGACAAACATGAGGTTGTACGTAATAACATTCGTAAATGTAAGTGACTAAATAGAACATTTATTTACCGTGCAATTATTTGTTTCTTCTTAGTTTTGCCGCAGTTTTAGTTAGCGTGATATATTACGGTAGCTTATTTATAAAATTAACATTTTGTTGTTACTTGAATTCAAATGAGTTTACATTTAATTCAGTCACACAATAGGGGTTTGGTTTCAACTCAAGAATGGTAGGCAATATCTACTAACCACAGACACTTATTTATTCCGACCAAAAGTCAATATCTGTACAGGACATTAAACAATTACTCTTTTACACTGTCTGGAGGGATTCATTACTCCACTATTATGGCATTATGCCTAATGATCGTGTTAGGCCTAATTTGGGGGAGAGTGCAAGATAGGGAACCCGGAGAGTGAGAAGGTTGACTTACCACTATATCTGTTCTGCTCGGAAGACGACCAAAAAACTGAAGTCCCCAGTGCCCTTTCAATCCTCTCGAGCACCTATAAACCTCTCTGGATGTCGGCACTGCAACGCCCCTCACCATCAAGCCCTTGGTTCGACGACGTGTAGAGGCACAGGTTCTCTAGATAGTAGCTGCGACCTCCTCCCCGCGTCGCCTGGTCGAACCTTGTTGCCACAACAGACTCTCCCGCAGCCGCCTTGGTTCCCTCTTACTCAGTGGACGTTCAGAACATGTGTTTGACCCAGGGGTGTGTCACAACAATTTCTGTTTAGTTCCTATAAAAATTCGTATCAGTTATTTTGACGTTCAGTTTTGAATTTCATGTGGTTTATTGTAATTTTGAGTCTGGATTTTTAATTTCCATGGAATTGTATTTAGTAATTCCTAAAAAAAACTTGAATTTATATTGAAATTCACTTAATAAAGCGAATCGCAAATGAAATGAATGTTTTTTTTAAACGTATTATTTTTTGTTCTACTACTACGATTTTAAAGTCAGATTAATACGTTTCAGAAGCTAACAGTTTTGAATTCTGTGCAGGCCATGAACATATAATATTTTTTTAAGCTCAAAGTTTTCTAAAATATAGTCTAATACTATGCTCCTAAACTTTAGCCCAGGAGTCGCGTAGTTTTGTTCATGGACATTCTGTATATTACTAAACGCAAATTAAACCTACTACTTTATATTAGCGTTGCCTTACGTAGCACTAATTATGTACCGAGTATAGAGAAACTTTGGGAAACAGTCTTTAGGTATTTCACATGTTAAAAAATCGTAAAGCATCAGTTTATAAAAACTGAAAACTATACGAGCAAAGTACATAAAACTTAAGTCGCTGTATTACATACACATTTGTAGCCCAGGAAATAAAGGTTTTTTTCGCAACTAATTCCGGGAAAGCTGAATTTTTGACAGTTGTTAGGCCCTTATGAGAGACGAATTTCCTCAAAAGTCCCCGCTTCTCCGCCTTGTGCTTCCCCCCCCCCCCTCAGAAGTTTTAAAGTGTCGACTTTCACAGAATCGTTTGTAAGTACGTGAATAATTGCAGAAACCAGTGAATCCTTAGCGTATTTTGTCGTAAAAAATCAGTTATTTAATTTTGTTCCTCTAAGTTTTTCTCTGATGTTAATAATTTAGGCGTTATAAAATGATAAACAAAAAAAATAAATTTCTATATTTTGCAGTTTTTTAAATAACTTAACTAAAATAAGCAAAAACACTTAAAGTATATTTTGTAGCACATACTTTTAGCTTTAAAATGGCACATCGGTTAATCGGGGAATGTACTGGTTACGTCTGGGGAGGCGGGAATGCGAGCGCATGTGTGGCGGCTTGAGTATTCGGACCTCCTAAATGTACACTTTCATATTCCCAGTCCGTTCGAGTAGACCTGTTAATTATTTACGAAGATATATAACTATCTTTGTACACAGTTTATGTTCATTGAAATTAACTCTTATAACCAGTTAGTAAATCGTTTCTAGTTACTTTAACACAAATGTATATATATTATATATACCTATGTATATATACACTAACCGAAATTATGTACACATAAATTATTTACCTAACACACGAATTGCCAGTTTTGGTTCAGAAAGAGGGGGGTGGGATCCCTTACCCTGTTCAGGGCCTTCCATTATCCACCACCTATGGACCCGTCGTGTCCCAGGCTGGCTAAACCCGGCAGCTGTCATAGTCATGGGAAACTTTAAAAATACAAGAAAAATTTATTTGTTTTTATAAATATACAGTTCAGATGACAGCATCACGGACCACCCACTCGCCACTAATTATAAAGCAATTTATACTTAATGTTTACAAGTTATCTTTAATGATTATTATCTTCGTTTGCATCTGTCATTGACGTCAACACTAATCGCCAAAAAGAAGTTCGATTTCCTCGTCTAAATTTGGCTAGATCAGGCCCGAAAAAAACATTACAGTTTCCACATATAACAGAACAACTTAGGCCGGATTTTGTGAAGTTGTGAAAGTACCTCACGGAATTTGACAGTAGCAGGAAACAAGACACAGACGGTCATCATTGGTAAAGGCTTTTGTACTGGGAACAGGTTTTAAAACTTTCCTTTTTCCCGCCATTTTACATTACGTACTTGTGCCTCCAACCCGAGTCTGTAGACGGAAGTGTATTGCCATTCCAGTATTGTACGTGGAGGAAAACTTGTAACAGATGTTGGTCAGCTGCTTCTAATGTTAGGGGTAACTTCGACAAATCAAAGTTACGGTTTTTAAAAGCTGATTTCCTTGTCGTAGGTGTGAAAATGTAGTACCGACCATCATTCAGATTATATTTTCAGAGCCTGTACATTTAAAGTACGAATGTCTCTCCTTTATCAAATAATTCCTCGTGAGATGCATCTTTATCCAAAAATAGCTCTGCTTAAAGTTTGACTAGTGGTACCAAGTTAATCACATCAACAGATTTTGTCTTTCCCAACCAAAAAAGACGAGGTTGTGTCACAGCCTGTAACTGCATAGGCATATGAAAGGTGTTTTTACTGATATTCTAGTGCACACAGACTAGTCCTCGTATATCACAATAAACAACGGAAGGATTTTTATCTCATATTTCCTTCCGAAGGAACAGAAAGTTGTTTTCAGGTGCAGGTGCCACAAGCAATACCAGGAGATATGCGTCTGATCCTACACATATTACTACATTGAATTTGTTGAGATGTTCTATTCCTGTTTTAACAATGTCTAAGTCAGAATCTTCCTCGGCTATGAATAAACTTATTCCCGTATTTCTAAGTACTTCACAGTTTTATAATTAACTTTTTTTGTTATTAATATTGGATAGAAAAGCTTCATTTTTCGTGATACATTTCACATTTTTCTCTGAATTTTTAGCAGATTTTTGACTGTTGTACAAAAATCACAATAATTATAACAAAATAGTTAAATGTTGAATAAATATTATCAGAAAAAAAATATACCGTGATTAGATGAAACCAGAATACATCACCAACGACTGAAACTGGTTCAAGTAAGTAAACAATTTCCAAATTTACTTGAGGCACGACGCAGCTGATGGCCACTGTAAGCCCTACAACATCCTGCAGGACCAACCTGCAGTTCTGTCCTAACCCATCGTCACGCTATCGCCGAGATAAGATGAGAAGTTTACAAATAAAAAATCCTGGCCCAGGTAGTGTAACAATAAAGTTGTTAAAGTCCTGCAAGGATGTACTAGCGCAAGAGACAGCTAACTTAACAAACCTTGCAATGCAGCAAGGCATTTACCCAGATATTTTAAAAATGGCCAAAATCATACCATTGTACAAAGCAGGTAACCATAAAATACTATATAATTACAGGCCTGTTTCTATTCTGAGCTTCATTACTAAAGTATTTGAAATAACACTAAAAACTAGACTACAGAGCATCCTAGAAGATCATAACATCCTATCAAACTGTCAGTTTAAATTTAGAAATGGACGCAGCACACTGACTGCAGCAGTGAAACTAGTCGATAATATCAGACACTCAGTAGACAAAAACAAATTTGCCACTGCTATATTTATTGACTTATGTAAAGCCTTTGACATGGTCAACTACAAAATTCTTCTGCAAAAGCTAGAGCGTTATGGAGTCAGGGGCACGGAACTAAAACTTTTTGAAAGCTATTTAACTAACAGGGCTCAGTATGTTCAACTAGGACACCGCTCTAGCACAAAACAACCTATAACACTTGGAGTACCACAAGGTATTGTGCTGGGTCCTCTTTTATTTTTAGTATACATTGATGGTGTTGACTCATTAAATCTAAATGGGAAGCTCACATTATTTTCTGATGATACAGTCATATCATACTGTCTCAGTGTTGAACCTGAATAACTCTCACTGCTAATGCAGGAAGACTTGAATAAACTAAACAACTATTTAACTTTAAATAGACTTATTCTAAACACAGACAAAACTAACTACATTATTTTCAAAGCTCCTCAAAACTAACTGATTTTAACCCAAAACTTTCAGTTGGCAGTAAACCAATTAAGAGAACTTCTCATATCAAATATTTCGGCTTACACATAGATGAACATCTTAAGTGGAATGTTCATGTTGACAAGCTGATTCAAAAAATTTCCCCAATTGTTGGTGACTTACGTAGGCTTAATGGAATACCACCGGTAGTAAAAAAAATCTATAACTCTCTAGTCCACGGTCATATTTTATACATGAGTCCCTTGTGGGGATCCGCAAGAAAATGTATCCTGCACCCACTTCAGATAGTCCAAAACAAATGCATTAAATCTGTCTACAATGTACCTAAGCTAACTAGTAGTAAAGACCTATATGTATTCATTGGTATACTACCTACAAAAGGTATTTATGAGTTTGGCGTTATGCTATACATCTATTCGAACATAGATAAAATGGACCTCAATTTCACAAAACATAACTATGTTACCAGAGGAACTCATAACAAGTTCTTAGGCAGCACTAGGACAAAATATGTTAGATCTGCAATTACCTTTGAAGGGTATAAACTGTATAACTATCTGAATAAATATATAAGGAATTCCTGTAGTGTAACTGTTTAAAAAAAGGCTTAAATCATGTCTAGTATCAAAAATCAACTCTTGGCAATCTCTTCTGCCTTAGGCCACCAATAAATTCTCAAAAGGTTTTGAGCATACCCTAGCTACAGTATGTCATGTATCACCTGAAAATTTACTATGTGCTTAAAAAATTATCCTTTATTACGTTTTATTACTTTTTTACTTTCTAATATGCCTCGCTGATAAATTTGTGTGTAATGATGTGATAGTCGTAGCATGCAATATATTGTAGTTTGGGTAGACAATTAGTGATTGCAAACACTTCTAGCTCTTTTCTCTCGTCTAATGCGTTGTATCACCTGGAAATTTTCTGTATGCCTAATATTGTCACATTCAATCACTTCTATTACTTTTTAATAGGTCTATGGGTATGTAATTTGCATTTCAGCATATAGTGTAGTCTTTTTTATGTATGCATGTGTATATGCGTATGTATGTGTGTGAGTATGTGTATATTTAAAAGCTAGTGTTTGCAATTAGCATACTCCTAACAGCATTCCTTTGTCTAGTGCAATTTACAAAAAATTAAACTTGTTGATTCTCCTTAGCAAATGAGGTCTTGCATTTTATTTTACTTGACCACTTACACTGCTATTAATTAATTTACTAAGGCCTAGCTATATTGCATATGACATTTAGTACTGTTATTCTATGTGATGTGTTCTCAAGTACCTTTGTTTTTCTTTATTTTAATTATTTATTAATTTTTGTATCAATTAATTAATGCCCTGCTACCTATGTAATGTTGATATCGAGTTATGAACCTGGGTAACTTGTATCACTGTATACTGTACATTTTTCTGTGAACTTTGCTGAAACTGTAATCATTTCTTTGTTCAATAACTTAATTGTGTCTAGTTGTACATGTAATATAGTGTATTTGAGTTGGTCTGAGCGCCTGCTAGTGAGTGTTATTACATGTTATGGACTTCAACACATAGTGTAGTGTTAATGTACTCATAGTTGCTAAAATACTACCCTATACTTTTTTTTTATTTTGTCATTTTTGTTTGCTTGTCTTCTTTTCTTTTCATCTCAGTATCTAGTAATGACCTAACTTCAACTAACTACTATAATCCGCCATCTACTAAGTTTATATTTATCAGTAAAGATCCCCAATCGAGCTATGTTCAAGGGGATTAAAAGCATTGTCTTGTAACCTTTTTGTATTCCTTTGTATGAAATAAATTCAATTCAACTCAGAACGTGTAGCCTTCTGTTACTGCCCTTTCCAACACGCTGACTTAACGTATAACTAACGAGAAGCTATCAGATGCACATGTGGTCTGCGTACTGCGTAAATACTTGCTGCCTCGGTTCAAACACATACTGAAAAAGCCGCTTGACTCGTCAGATTAAAATATCAGAAACCATATTTTCAATAATAATTCATCATCATCATCGGAGCAGTTTCACAAAGAGGTTGCAGTGAGAGGACTTGCCCCTTTGCAAGGCGATTTAAGTTCGAAATCTAGGAAGCTGCTCTTTATCGAAATGTCTTCACATGCCACAGATTTCAATTTCAAGACCTAACGTGTTAAAAACCAAAATTATATTTTTAAAATACCGTTATATAGTTTATGAATTAACATAACTAATATTTTAATATTGACCCTACTGTTAGATAAAGATTAAATTTTAATATTTAAGATTTAAATGTTATAGTTAGATGATGAACAGTAAAATTAACAATATCATTACTAGAGGGTTTGTAGGGAAGCTGGGGAGATAATCGTAGGAGGTCCGAACACTCAAGCCGCCACACACGCGCTCGCATTCCCGCCTCCCCAGACGTAACCAGTACATTCCCCGATATAACCATTATGCCATTTTAAAGCTGAAAGTATGTGCTACAAAATATACTTTAAGTGTTTTTGATTATTTCAATTATTTAAAAAAACTGCAGAACGAAAAGTATACATTTAGACTATAAAATGTAATTATTTTATGTTCTTCATTTTATAACGCCTAAATTATTACATTAGAGAAAAAATGTACAATAACAAAATTAAAGAACTGATTTTTTACAGCAAAATACGCAAAGGATTTACTGGTTTCTGCAATTATTCTCGTAGTTACAAACGATTCTGTGAAAGTCCACATTTTCCAACTTCCTAGGGGGTTGGAGGGGGGAGCACAAGGGGGAGAAGTGGGGACATTCGAGGAAATACGTGTCTCATAAGGGTCTAACAACTGACAAATATTCAGCTTTCCCTGAATTATTGCGACAACGGGCGATTTTTGGCCTTCTTTTATTGGGCTGTTAGTACTTCATGAGGCAACGCGAATTTAAAGTTGATGGTTTAAGTTGTGTTCAGTAATATACACAATATTCAGAAACAAACTCATTATGAGCACACCACGCGAATCCTGGGCTAAATTGGAGATGCAAATATTATTGGCAAATGTACAATTATTTCATAGCTATGCCTTGGCATTCTCACACGTTATGAAAAAAAAACTCCATTTGATGGCGACCGAAAAAAAATTTTTTAACAAACCATTTTGAAATGAATCATTACTTATATCTTTAATGTTGTATTAAAACTAGAAAATAAGAAACACAATTATAGTTTAAAAAACTAAAAAATACACTTTTGAAGCAATATGAAATAAAATGTTGAAAATAATATTTAAACAAAAAAAAATTTCTGCTACAGGATGTCGCAAAATTCAGAGTAACTTAATTTGTTTAAATAAAATAAAATAAAAATTAAATCATTGGCACAAAACTTTCAGTGTTAAATAATCACGGGGTGCTGTTTACTTACTTTACATAATGACTATGTCTGTAGGGACAGCTGGCGATAAAAATTTAAAAGACACATTATACCAAGCTCCATAAGCTTCCATTTTACATTGAAGTTAATTTTTTGTCAGTGACGTTATTATTATTTCAAGCATATTAAAATAACTGTGCTACACTGCACTGTGGGACTTCCTATCGCTGTGGAACACAATATTTGTATTTAAATATTATTTTTAAGCATTTAGTTTGTGTTACAAGGACAGGTACTTTTTTTGGTTATTTTAGAATAATTTTATTACTTAATTTGTTTTTCTCTCATGAGTGGTATTTATACTGTCGCAGTAATCTAACAATTTTGAGAAGAATGAAACATGCCTAGTTTTTAAAAAATTGTAGTTACCTTTTAAAGTACGATTCATTTTTGTAAATAAACGTATTGGGGCACGTACACAACTTTCGCTTGAAAACAGATAAACGTAACATGCAGCAACCATATATATAGGCTACACTATTCTTGAAGAATAAAAATGTATTGTAAATTTACTTCATTTTCGTGTTACTAAAATTCTTTGTCCCGGACGCTGTCCGAACAACAATATTATTTCGTAATTATTGTTGTTATGTTTAGATGATATATTCAAACTAAAATGCTACACAATTAAAAGTTAGTTTCTTTAACAAATATTTTTTTTAAATAAGATATATGCGTTAATTTCATTTTAAATGTCATGAAAGTAACTTATTCATATAATTGTTTTTGAATCAATGTAGTTCTGTAGACAATGGTTTTACCACGAGGGAAAATATTATTTTATACTACAATGAATTTACATTTATATTGCATGTAAAATTTAATTCCATGACTAGCGGTTAAAATGTACGATTTTTCAATTTCTGAATCATGTCTTACAAGACAACAATCCTAAGGTATTTTTGTGGTCTAAATAACAAAGTACTGTTCAAACCTATTTCGGACTTTTATGAGCATAGTTTTGGATTTTCTATATTAATATGTGCTAGAGATTATTTCTTTAAAATTCTAATTAATATCCAAGCTGCAACAAGCAACCAGAAAATAAAGCTCAATAACTTAATGCCTCGTAAAACGTCACACTGAAAGGAAAGTATTGTTGTAGGTACGATACTTCGGTTAAAATAGGGACAACAGTCCAGTTAGGTTGTCAGTACTATCTGCATTGTTCCTCCAACTATTTGTTCTGTTGGAGTAACAATTTGTAGTGTATAAGTAACCATATGTTCTGTAGAAATAACAATATGTTTTGTAGAAGTAACAATATGGTATGTAGAAGCAACGATTAGTTCTGTAGAAATAACAATATGTTCTGTAGAAGTAACAGTATGTTCTGTTGAAATAGCAATATGTTGTGTAGAAGTAACAATATGTTCTGTAGAAGCAACGATTAGTTCTGTAGAAATAACAATATATTCTGTGGGTGTAATAATATGTTCTGTAGAAGCAACGATTAGTTCTGTAGAAATAACAATATGTTCTGTAGAAGTAACAATATGGTATGTAGAAGCAACGATTAGTTCTGTAGTAATAACAATATGTTCTGTAGAAGTAACACTATGGTATGTAGAAGCAACGAGTAGTTCTGTAGAAATAACAATATGTTCTGTAGAAGGAGCAAAGAGCATCCTTGTTCTAAAGAAAATGTTTTACTTCTACAAAGCAGATTGTTGTACGAACAGTACAGACAGTATTGACAGCCATACAAGACTGATGTCCGTATTTTAACAGAACTTTGGTAACTACAACAACACTTTTATTTCAATGTGGAATATAGCGATATAAACCTTCAGTAACGTGTGTCACGTTGCTATATGTCATTCGTGGTAAAGTGAGAAATTCTAATCCTTTTCGTTTTTTTTTTTTTTTTTAGATAACGTGTATCTCTCCATTGTAAGCGTAAACATAGCGGTGTACGCAGCGTGTATTGATTTCAGTGTACTGGAGCGTAACTGCCGGAGACCACAGTACAATTTAAAATGTTTATAATTTTTCTTGGGCAGACGATCTCCACAAGTGTTAACATTCCCTTGAATATCATGAAACAACGCCGCTATAGACTGTGTGTTTTCTCAGACATCTCTACTTCCCACGACGCTCTCATTAGCACACTTCTCCATTGTAGGACCTCATTCCATGTCATTCTCCGAGGCATAGAGACGCCTGCGGGCGCCAGTAGTAGGTCTGTACCTGGTATGCGATGTCCTGACCTTAGAGTATCCTCATACGTAGAGATCGGAAAATTTGCGGGTGACTGACCTGCAGGCTAGCCTTCACGAATACACATGCACTCAAGCAGACAGCAGCGGTTCATTATCTGCTCGCTGACACAGTCTAATGAGCCCGCATTCAGTTACATTGTCATTATTGGCTCATCGACTTCAAGGAGGTAGCAAATAAGTCAACGGCCAATTGTGTAAGTGGCACGAACTTACAGTTGCTGGAATTCTAGCTTGTGTTTGAAAGAAAACGCGAATTATTCAGGTGTCTATTCATACGTTAGCCTGTGTATTTAGCATGTAACATACCACTCGACCACGACTACAAGTCCCGCGGGAAAAAAGCGAACTACTGCTGTGTTGTCCTTGAGGACCGCGCGCAACTGGTGTGGCGCACCACAGCACCGGCCATAATACTGTGGCACAGGCAGCTGGCTCGGTTTTCGCCGCGCTACGTCTCCACTGACCGTGTGCCATGAACTCATGTCGGGCGCAGTACATTTCCCACCCTGTGATGTGTCTACCTACTACTAGCGCCACGCTTCTTCCCCTCGCGGGAGGACTAGTTGTCGTGGTCGAGTAGTATGTCTCTACTGACCGTGTGCCATGAACTCATATCAGGCGCAGTTCATTTCCCCTCCCTGTGACGTGTCTACCTACTACTAGCGCCACGCTTCTTCCCCTCACAGGAGGACTAGTTGTCGTGGTCGAGTAGTATGTCTCTACTGACCGTGAGCCATGAACTCATGTCAGGTGCAGTACATTTCCCCTCCCTGTGACGTGTCTACCTACTACTAGCGCCACGCTTCTTCCCCTCGCAGGTGGACTAGTTTTCGTGGTCGAGTAGTATGTCTATACTGACCGTGTGCCATGAACTCATGTCAGGTGCAGTACATTTCCCCTCCCTGTGACGTGTCTACCTACTACTAGCGCCACGCTTCTTCTCCTCACGGGAGGACTAGTTGTCGTGGTCGAGTAGTATGTCTCCACTGACCGTGTGCCAT
>PNEQ01012013.1:38873-86052 GCA_003012365.1 Medauroidea extradentata | reverse complement strand
ACGCACAGCACACACACAGAAAGTAGATAGCATGTGTTCATGCTGTTCTGTCTACATTCACGCACAGCACACACACAGAAAGTAGATAGCATGTGTTCATGCTGTTCTGTCTACATTCACGCACAGCACACACACAGAAAGTAGATAGCATGTGTTCATGCTGTTCTGTCTACATTCACGCACAGCACACACACAGAAAAATGGATACGACTTCGTCTAACCTTCGTAAAAATTCGCGCCGAATTTAGTAAGTTAATTGGTTCAAAATTAAATTGTTTTCAAGATTCATAACAGATACTGCAATTTTAAGGCTCGGTTTTAGTCGCCGTATTGAATTTTATTATATTTCGCTTTTTTTTAAATTATTAAATATGCGATTATACCTCAAATTCTATTTACATTTTACTACAGTGTAGACTTTGAGATTTAGCTGTTAACATATAATTACGCCGCAATCTGTGTGGCAAAGTTTTTCATATTCACAATTTGCCCGACTGATTACAGCCTAACTATACATTACTAACTATATTGCCATGCTTGTACTGTAGGTCATGGTAAATAGAATTTGCGGTATAGTCGCCGATAAGCATTTTTCTTCTCAGAATTAAAAAAAAAAACTAAAAATAATAAAATTCAATATGGCGACTGAAACCGAGCCTTGAGAAAATGAGTCTACTCGATTTTATATTATAATGTAAACAAAAAGGTTATTTACGAAAGGTGTTAGCAATAAGAACATTCATAATCAGTGATACCAGCACACAAATGTATTATTTACCGGTGTACCTTGTCTTCGTTTTAACATCCGCTGTTTCTGTGCGTTTATAGTTTGCAGTTCTGTACTGTGCGAGTGTTCTGTGTCTGTGCTGTTTCCTGTGCTAAATATTGTAGCGGAGCTGTACACGAGCTGTATAGTTAAATATAGGTATTACACTTTGATTGTTTCTTAAGTTAAGGTTACTTCTACTGTAGGTTGGAAAGAAAACGTGTATTCCTACGGAGTAGTTTGCCACAGAGAAATATCCTACTGCTAGTTTCTCTGTTATCGCTAACGTGTGAAATGAAATACGAAACCATAATACAATTAGATTTAACTAGGCTTGCGAAAGACAGAAGTTATTTTATTTAATTTTAAATTGTAAATAACCAATTTTGGCTTCCAAATTATCAATTTAATGTAACTAGATATTCATTAAAGCGTTGTCATTGGTCAGTTTACACATTTTATCTATACCAGCGCTCAAGCGGCAGAAATTGTCCCTGTGTCTAGCTTGTAACATAGATCTTTCTGTCCTGTAGTAGAATTAACCTTACTTAAGTTGACTTTTTTATATTGAAAAGAACCAAGGAATTATAAATCGTCAGAAAGTAATAAAGTAACTATGGATTCATTAGTGCTCACTGTATCCTGAATCACCCGTAGTTAAATACCCCTGTTTTTCAAGAAAATAATTTTGCCTCACTTTGTTTCCGTGCCTTATGAGCACATCTGCAGTTCTGCTACGTGGTCAGTGATTGGATATTGTAACTGTCACGAGCCTAGGTATTCTACCGGCAAATCACAGACGTGTGGTGTAGCAGGAACGTTATTGCAATTGGCTGAGTCAAATGAGGCATGGCTCTTCACACAGACACGCTGCCAATATCCATGAAGCAGAACTGCAGATGTGCTCGAAAGGCGTTGCAAACAAGTTGCTACAAAATTAATTTCACCAAAAATCACTGGCTCTATATGTTACAAACACTATTCTGTGACGCCTCAAAACTGCTGAAGCGGCTTTCTTCACTGTGCTTATCTTGACAAACACGAACTTGACTATAGTTAGAGATGATGGTATATCGCGAAAATGTTTTGTGCCAACATACCCTTGAAAACGCTGTAGTTAACTGCAGCACATATGGCTAGATGATATACGTCTGACACAATAAATCTATCTGCAGACCAATTACAGGGATCAGTAGCCTACTGAATAATCCTGTATGTGTGTGTGTACGTTGTAGGTATGTATGTACGTATAAACATACACATATACACACACGCACACATACAATTACCGCTGTGCTCAAATGTGAAACAAGTACGACGGGAAAATTTCTCTTCATTCGGGAAAAAAATAATGTGTCCTTACATTACTATATTATTCCTAATGTAAAATTGGACGTAGTTATACAAAAAGTAACCAACACACAGTTCGCTGGAACTGAGATATTCAAGGTCAAAGTCTACTGTGTGTACACAAACCATGAATAAAAAGTGTTTTCTGGGTTCTTATCCTTTCTTCAAATGTTATGGGTTAATGCTTGTTGTTTTACAAGGACATGTTCTGAACCTTGTCCTCCTACTTGGTATGATTATCTAAATAAATTATTTAGTGGGTTGGTTCTGTTTTACATAGCTACGTCCAACTGCACGTCACGGAAGGTTGGTTGATATTTACAACGGTTAGACCTCAACTAATTGTATTTAAACAGTCTAACGTAACGGTAATTTCCTTACCGTAGGTGGCTGTGTGACGTTTGTGAAACACTTTGCAGGATTATGGTTCCCTGGAATCAATGTTCCCGAGAAGATCCCACGCGCGCGTTAGCTCATCTCAGAGAACGAAATGTAGGCTACTTCCGCGAGAAGCGGTTTGGCGCGAGTTGCCGTAGTCGATGAGAGGGGAGGGGTCACTGGACAGTTAATACAGCGTGGCTACGCGTGTTATTTTTTTTTTTTTACGTGAAACTGCTCATCTTCTTGTCAGTATATTAATAGGGACACCTGTTTTTCGCGAAAAGAATTTTGCCTCATTTTTTTTCGGTGCCTTACGTGCACATCTGCAGTTCTGCTTCGTGGTCAGTGATAGGATATTGTAGCTCTCACGAGCCTTGGGATTCTACTGTTAAATCACAGACGTGTGGTGTAGCAGGAACGTTATTGCAATTGGCTGAGTCAAATGAGATACGACTCTTCACACAGACACGCTGCCAATATCCAAGAATCAGAACAGCAGATGTGTTCGACAGGCGTTGTAAACAAGTTGCTACTAAATTCTTTTCACCAAAAATCACTGGCTGTATATGTTACAAACACTATTCTGTGACGCCTCAAAACTGCTGAAGCGGCTTTCTTCACTGTACTTATCTTGACAAACACGAACTTGACCGTAGTTAGAGATGATGGTATATCGCGAATGTTATTTGTGCCAACGTACCCTTGAAAACACTGTAGTTTCTTGCAAAATGTGCGATTGAGTGATTACGTCTGACCAATAACAGAAAGCAAATATTACAATAGCGAGATTCTTATTGGCTCCGTCAGAAAGGCCACAGATCTAAGTACAAGATAAAGTCAGTAATAATCTAATAAGCTGAACACACGTTGAAACCCAGCGAACTGTCAAGTTTCCCCCCGATAAACCGTCACGAATAAAAGCCTACTAGAAAGAAATGTAGGCCAGTTTGTTGCTGTGCGCATATATGCGGTACTGGTCTGAACTAGAGACCACTGTTATCAGTGAAAATATTTCTGCATTAGTTTGCTTCAGTGCATCGTGTGAACATCTGCGTCTCTGATTTATGGTCAGCGATTGGCTGAACTTAACTGTCACGTGTCTTAACGTTTTACTGCAAATCACGGACGTGTGTTATTCACAGTAACCTTGTTCTGATTGGTAGGGTCAAATGGGAAACGTCTTACACAAAGACACTCTGCCAATAACAAAGAAGCTGAACTACAGAGGTGGAACTAAGACATTGTATATATAAAGTGGTGCAGGAATATTTCCACGCAAATCAGAGGTCCCTAGTCGTAACTAATGCATACCAACCCCTGTTTTTCGCTAAAAGAATTTTGCCCCAGTTTGTTTCGGTGCCCTACGTGCACATCTGCAGTTCTGCTTCATGGTTATTAGCAGCGTGTGTTTGTGAAGAGCCGTATCTCATTTGACTGAGCCAATTACAATAACGTTCCTGCTACACCACACGTCTGTGATTTGCCGTTAGAATCCCAAGGCTCGTGAGAGTTAACATATCCAATCACTGGCCACGAAGCAGAACTGCAGATGTGCTCGTAAGACACCGAAACAAACTGGGGAAAAATTCTTTTAACAAAAAAAAAACCTGGGGTCCCTACTAATGTAGTAGTGTCGCCCATATTGCGTTTCTTTACCGCTGCCTCCTGCGGGGTGGGGGACCGCCAGGCGAAGACATCACTTATGGTGACGGTTGCTTCACGAGGGTCAAAGGTCGAGCACATACTACACAAAGGCCGCACTTGCGACACTTGTCGGCACGCAGGGCGAGCCAGCCAGTCGACGCCTTATGTGCACGCACGTAGGACGCATGTCTTGCCCAACCGACGCTGCGAGGTCGCCCCTACGTCCACTATATACACGCACGCTCGCTGCCCACGGCGAGACGGCAATCCGTGCGAGGGCGACCTCTGCCTGCAACCAGGGTACATATACGCTCTTCACTATCAACTGACCACTTTATAACACATTCGTATACACAGTAACTTACCGCGGTAAATATTGTCTGTCTGCAAGGTAATAACTTACAGTATTAAGGCTCGGTTTTAGTCGCCATATTGAATTTTATTATTTTTCGCTTTTTTGGAATTCTAAGATCAACAATTTTAAATATACGATTATACCTCAAATTCTAGTTACATGTTGCTACAGTACAGACCTTGCGATTTAGCTTTTAACATATAACTACACCGCAATCTGTGTGGCAAATTTTTTTGCATTCATAATTTGCCCGACAATTTGCGACCTAACCACAGAAGATTTAGGAATACAGAAGTGAAATAGCCAGCAGGAAGGCGAACTCAGTCACACACGCCAACAAAATGGCTTCCCTGGCCAGCAACATGGCGGAGACACCTACCGCCAATCTGCGTAAGGCGACTGCCCTGCTAGCCGGTAGCCTGACCAATGGGAAACATGCCGTAATATGGACGAACCAAATATACACGGGGCTGGCATCAACAACCTCTGGCAGCCAATAAGACGTGAAGTTCGCCTGTATCAAACGAGCCGCCACGTAATTTCACGTCTGTGTTACTATTTAGTCTGTGACCTAACTATACGTTACTAGTTCTATTGCCATGCTTGTATTGTACCTGAAGGTAAATAGAACTTGCTGTATAGTCACCGATCTAACATTTTTCATCTCAGAATTACAAAAAAGTTAAAAATAATAAAATTCAATATGGCGACTGAAACCGAGCGTGAGAGGCTCAACAGCGACGGAGCGGTAAGGTCGACTTTGAAGCGCGCATCAAATGCCGCGTCGCCTCAACGAGCCAAGCGCTGAACTAGCGTGCAAGCTTCCCGCCGAACGGTTTTTATTACGGGACACTAAGCGGTGACCATATAATGTTATTGGTGAAAAGTCTGCAACTAAGTTCAGTGCAGGTCGCAATCTGAGTTTCACATACATCCGGTTAATACATTTTGAAGCACGAGCGCGTTGTACAATATGACGACAGTGCTTTTACACTGTTCAACAGTAGAATATTGAGGAATACAGAAGTAAAATATCCTGGTAGGACAGCGAGTTGAGTCACACTCCAGCAACATGGCGGAAACACCTACTTCTAACAGCGTTCAAGGTTGGTTCATAATTAAAAACATAAGCACAGAACATATAACATAACTGTGCATGACCAGACGCCTTGTGCAAAATTAATTCACAATCGTATTCTTACTGTTAATTTTAGCCAATTGCATTTTTTCGACGACTCTGAAATATTCGTTGCTATACAGAATACAACCGAAGGCCATTTAAACATGCTTGTAGAAGAATCGTAGTAATATGAAATATAGAAATAAAGTCCCAATAAACTGTTCAGATAAACATTGTTTACATTATACAAACATAATTTTTATCATTACATTTCCTTATTCTAACTTTGATTAGTTCGTGTGTATTTTTGCAGGTTAAACCAACATGGCGGACAGTCACAAAATCCTTTGCTGTGATTGGTTGCTGTCCTATGCGTACGCAGAAGATATGAAATATCATTTCTTACGTCAGTATCTCTATGCACGACCACTTTTCGGTATGTAAGAAAACATAGATGTTAGTTATTGTGAGAACGACCTATGGTTAGAGATTGGTTAGAGATGATGGTTTATCGCGGAAAAACCTGACTGTTTGCTGGATTTCAACGCACGTTAAACTTATGAAAAAAATAATGGATTTGCTTTGTACGTAGAGCTGTCGCCCTATTCCACTAAGCCAATAAGAAACTCGCTATTGTAATATTTATGCCTGTTATTGGTCTGCAGACAGGTGTGTTGTATTTGACGTATATCGGCCAATAAGTCATGTCACAAGAAACTACAGTGTTATCAAGAGTATGTTGGCACAAAAAAATTTCGAGATATACCATTATCTCTACCAATGTGCTATGATTACTGTTATGTTATCAATTGTGAACCTACCTAAAGGGCGTTCAAGTATGGAAAAATCATAATTTTATATTTGTATAAAATAGGGTTAGATACGTAGACACTATTTGAGAGTACATTTTCCTCTTTTAGCTCGGCCAGTTTTTCCATAATGTCAGTTCAAAGTCAAAATTTGCATATTTTTACTTCATGCAAAACTTGAAAACCAATAAACATAATGAAATGGAAAAAAAATCACATCAAAACTACATGCCACAGTGTACAGCTTGAAACATATAGAAGCCCTTTACATAAACATTTTGTATTTTTTAAAAAAGTTTAAATAGTAATAAAAAATTAGCAAATTTTAGAAACTTTTTTTAAGTACAAAAATTTTTTGTAAAGGGTTTCTATATGCTTCAAGCCGTAGACCATGGCATGTAGTTTTGATGTGATTTTTTTCCATTTCATTATGTTTACTGGTTTTCAAGTTTTGCATGAAATAAAAATATGCCAATTTTGACTTTGAACTGACATTATGGAAAAACTGGCCGAGCTAATTTTTTTTCGTAAGAGGAAATTGTACTCTCAAGTAATGTCTACAAAACTAACCCTATTTTATACAAATATAAAATTACGATTTTCCACACTGGAACATCCTTAAAGCGGCTGCACTGCTAACGGAGGGGAAAGAGGCGGTACTATGACGTAGACAGCAGTCCTAGGTAAACCTTGCCATACAAGGGGGTGTGGGGCGGTGAACCTGCTATATGACACACAGTCAGTCTCTTCTTTGCACAGAATTTTTTCCTCCGTCTAGAAAATTCTCTCGTTCCCGTTACAGTAACTGCAGTCCGCCCATGGTACTATGCAGCCCGCCTACCCACGACAATAACATGGAGATAAAGTCGTTTACGCCGCGCGCATCACATGTCTCTTGACCTCTAACAAGTTGGCGCCAAACTCAACCAAATACAGCAGGCAGCCATGGACAGACATGGTGAAGGGGGGGGGGGATTATTGACGACAACTGATTGCTAAGATTCTGGTGGCTGTTAAGTAGCTCAATAACCTGCATGCTAGAATGAACTGGCCGGTGAATACTCAACGTCTCACAATATTTTTTTTTGTTTACCATTCTAGACAAGGAGGTCGTCAAAAGGGGCCACTTTAACGCAAACCACGTATAACGCTGTCACAACGTGCAAGGGCCTGTTTCCAAGCCTAGGAGCGATCAGCCGGTTGTGGACTAGGCGTGTGGGTTTCCTCCGTGTGCTGCGCGACCTTGGGCGGAACGTGCGGGCAGCTGTTGACCTTGAGAAGTCCGGGCGTGGCTCTGTAGCGAACCTGAGCGTGGGGACGGTCGTCCAGCTGCTTGCGGCTACCGCAGGCTTACCACACTTATACAGTCCGTCTCATACCAGAATTAAATTTTTTGACAGTTGTGTTAGGGGCCGTTTTACATTTGTTTCGATAGAAAAAGCAATGTGTTTCTCCAGCACAGATGGTTTATGAACGAACTAAGCCAACTAGCAAATTGACAAATGTATCAAAATTAAAATTACTTTCCTGTACAACTCTGCACACGAGATTCACAACTGATAAAAATTATGCCTTATATTATATAAATTTATATAATTGCGCAGTCAATCAACTAGGCTTGTGCGTTGCAGAGGTAAAAACATGGAAACTACTTTAAAAATATAGGCTAGTTCTGTCAAAAAGTGGAATTATTACACGACACTGACTTCACAACTTGAACACGTTCCGTTACTATATTGTCCACTGTAATTGTAACAAGGTTGTTCCTAGCATGCTGAATTTACAATAATCAGGTTAAGGCCATGATTCATAATTTCTACTCATCTCACGATATTTTTTTTCCCATTCCTAAACGAGAGAATATATCGAAAAATTGTCTCGCAGTTTTCTTAAGACTTGTTTTTGCTGTGTATTCTAATTTTTCTACAAATCAATTTTTTTTAATTAGCTATTTCGTCACAATATATGTCTACAAAACAAACCATATCTCGTACAAATTCAAAAATTATTAAAACCGTTCAAATTTGGCCCGTGTTCGAAAAATAAGTCGAGTGAAGATTACCTGTTATCTTCTGGATCAACTCCTTAGTTACCCTTCTCGAGAGCAATGTAAGCGGCTGTTATCAGGCCATAGTAGCCATTTCGCGTGGGAAAAAAACAGTTCACACAACCAAAACTACAACGAAGTCAAAACTGGATGCACTGTGTTCAAAACATCAAAGAAACAAGCACGAAAGGAATATAATATGTAACATACATTAAAAACGCGTAAAGAACGTATGCTGGGGACGTTGAAGTTAGTAAAATATTTAACATGTAGACAAATATATACTTTTTTTATTCTCGCCATCTTAAAACGTTGAACAGAATTTAAGTCCTTCATAATGATCCTAGTGATAAACAAAATCTTGTTACGTTACTGAGATAATCTACCCTATTGCAGCTAGTGAGCTTTTGTAAACGCCTGTAGTGACGTCGATATGACAGGATTATTTAAATACAAAAAAAAATATTGACTGACAGTGCACCAAAGACGTACAACACATAAACTTAAGTTCAATTGGAAGGGCGAACATTGACTGAAGTTACGTTTGCGTGACCACTGAGTGTACTAAACTTAGATGTTTTCAGTATTATACAGTCCTTCAGTATATTATTAGAGGTACGTCAATTTAGCAGAAACATTCCAGGTCAGGTTGGACGCCGAGATCTTATACTTTATTATCACGTCTGTGATTGGCTGGCAGCTGTCACGAAACACCTTTGACGACTGCGAGCCAGTAGCAAATGACATAATTCGTACGACTGTCGCTTGCTACCAGCTTGTAATGTGAGAAGCCAATGAATGTTCGAGTGTAGCCGGTGCGTGTATAGGACTGAGAAATCTAGGCTGACGTCAGGTGAATTCGCGAAGTCGACACAACTCTACATATTACATAAAAAGAGACCTTCTTATTTAGTAACTTCCAATGTTGTACAACCAACTGTACGGAATGACAACGTATTCGATCAAAACAACTTTGGGTGTAGACGTTAAAGCAGCATCAACAGATTTTTTTAAATCTTGACTATTGAATTTGGAAGGACTGACATTTGCAAAATGTTCATCACATAGGTCTACTTGATTGGTCTGGTTTCTAGACGTCGCTGCAATTACATATTTAGTAACATTAAGCAGGTACCTATGTTTCTGGTGAAAATATTTCGGCATCAGTTTGCTTCAGTACCTTGTGTGTACATCTGAGACTCTGCTTCATAGTCAGTGATTGGCTGTATTTAACTATCACTAGGGCCTTGTAGTTTTCGCGAAAAGAATTTGCAGCACTTTGTTTCAATGCCTTACGTGCGCACCTGCATCTCTGCTTTGTGGTCAGTGATTGGATGCCGTAACACCCAGTGTGTGGAGGTTGAGCCCGCAAATCACAGACGTGTCAAATGAATAATAACTCTGCACAATAACACTCTGTCAATAGTCATGAAGTTGAGCTGCAGGTGTGCACGTAAGTCACTGAAACAAAGTGGGGCAAAAATATTTTCGCGAAAACTACCGGGTCCTAACTATCACGCGTCTTAACGTTTGACTACAAACCACAAACGTGTCTTATTCTCAGTAACTTTATTCTGATCGATAGGGTCAAATGAGAAACTCATTTTCACAAATACTCATTGCCAATAACAAAGAAGCAGAACTACAGAGGTGGAACTAAGCCAATGAAACAAGTTGGTTCAGATATCTTTTCTAAAAAAATCAAGGATCCCTAACATTAAGCAGAGAATATTAATGAGTACTTTCAGTAGACTTATTTTCCCTGAGCACACCTACTCGGCATGGACGAGGCACCTGGTCGCTGTATCCATCTCAAGCTTCTACAACTAAGGTAGGACAGGTCATCATGAGACAGGACAGCTGGTATAGTGACGTTGCCGTCCACGCACAAGGCCCCTTGCTGTCTGTGGGACTTCTACCTCCGCGGATATCTCCGCCGTATGGAAAGGTATGATGTTGAGCGAGTAACTAGAATACTCAGTCGAAGATAAAGTCTGGACTGCTCATCGTAATTCGAAGGGACATTTTTTTTTTGCAGGAGTAGATATTTTATTAGTGCACATCTGTCTATACAGCACTAGTCAGTAGTATGACTTGTTTTCGAGTAAAAAATTAATACTCCTGTTTTAGAAACATAAGAGCTTGAAACTCTATAAAAATGCCAAACATTAATTAAATAGTTATCGATGTAACTCAAAACGCGAGTATGTTTATGGTCCTATTATAATTTACCTCTGGATATTATTACATTGGTACTTACAAAAATAAATATCAACATTTTATTTTTTAAAATAAGAATTTGTGATTCGAGCCCTAATTTTTGTAAAAAGAGTTTTTAATTTTTCACTCGAAAGCGAAGAAAACTACTGACGAGTGCTGTATAAACAGACGTCCACTAACAAAAAATTACTTAATCGACAAAAAAGTCCCATAGAATCGAACTTAATGATTTGACGTGTGTGTGTACACATATACACATATATACATACACATACACACATATATGTATATATACACATATATACATACACATACACACATATACGTATGTACATATACGTATGTATATATACACATATATACATACACATACACACATATATGTATGTATATATATACACACACGCACACACACACACACACATATATATATATATATATATATATATATATATATATATATATATATATATATATATATATATATATATATATATATATATAAAACTGACTGGTCAAATCAGAAATATAAGTGTTCCTAGTCATTACGTAAAGCATTCATCCTCATTCTCTTCCTCATTGATCATGACATGCCATTAAACACGTTCTCACAAACAGGCGCTCTAAGTGTGCGTGAATTCTACTGTCCTCACAAACGCCTCATAAATGCAGTTGCAACTACCAATGTTGTTGTCAGCACACATAATTTCATGCACGTAACTACAAAGACCACTCTAAAAGGCCCCACGTACAGTTTAAACAATTTTTCGCTTTTCCATGCTACCATTTTCCTTAATGGAGTTGTCACAATACACTTACACTGCATATGAATAGGAAAACGTAGTGATTTCAATGCCCGGCAGACTAGACTCCACTCTCTGAGTATTCTCAAGCCCCGACTATTTGTTCATTTGATGCTACTCCAGCAAGTAACAAGTTTCACCCAATAATTGACGACCCGAGTTTTGACCTTTTCCTCCGAATTTTTTTTACTTGCACAAAGTTCTCAAGTTTGTGCCGAACAACTTGTAATTTATCCTCAGGTGTCAAAGAAACACACGGACGTTTGAAATTCGACTTGTTCAAAAATCAGTTAATTATTTGTCTAGGTAAAAGCCTATGTCTGCTGGGCCTCAATGTACTGTTTATACTGAGCGAGGTGGAGCAATGGTAAAACACTCGCCCGCATTCAGGAGCATCCGGGTTCAATCCCCGGCTCCGGTAATCCTGATTTCGGTTTTCCAGGGTTTTCCGAAATAACTCCAGGCGAATGCTGGGATGGTTCCTTAGACAGACCCTGGCTGACTTCACCCATTCCCCTCGTTTACCACTGCTAAGGCCTTGTGCTGTTCGGAGACACATGAAAAACCTAACAAATAAATTAGTGCCAGGTGTGCGTACTTCCTTATCTGTGCTTATCTATGTGACTGTGCCAAAGAGAAATTCCGGCAAGCTTTAATGCTGAAAGTTTTTGCGATTTGCCAAACGATCGTTGTCTAATCATGTAAGACAATACGTTTCACTAGTACTTGGAAAATAATAACGACTATTTCTTTTTCGCTATTTCGATATATTTCTAAGCATTCTACGTATTTATTAGTCACTATGACTGGGGAGAGTGAAAAAACTGCAAAAGTAGTTTCTAAATCATGGTAAACATTTGTTCCATTTTAATGATTGAGATTGTTGGACACCGTTCAAATGTTTGGAGACAAATAAGGATCATTCAACAGATGCGTACCACGGCTCTCGTTGGTCCAGTCAAATGGGACACACAACTAATCGCAATACATAATTAGTAGGGCTATGGATATTTCGCGAGTTCAACGATCAACATGCTAGAATCCATTATCCTGTGTATATCGAAGCCCTACCATTTGTCTATTACCTACTACTCATTCAGACAGCAGACAATGAACGAATATACAGGGCTTGAGTATCCATAGAACATTGGATTCTATCATGCTGGTCATTGAACTCGCACATTTTTCTTTGCTATAGTAATTAGACATGTAAACGCTACATTGGAACCTAGCAAATATTTCCGGCGGTAAATCACTAAAGACCAGGAAAACCAGTGTATTATTTTGGGTACACGTTAGAATTCAAATACATGTTCGTTTGTGTAACTACGCTACACACTACTTTTTAAATATCAAACAATCAATATTTGTCTGCAAAGTTTAGCCTACAAGTCTGTGAACGCGCGGCTTTTTCCAACTATTATGAATCATTATTATAGATGATGGTATATAGTGAAAATATTTTGTGCCAACATGCCCTTGAAAACGCTGCAGTTTCTAGCAACCCTGTATGATTCGATGATAATACTTCTAGTATGACACAACGTAGCTGTCTGCAGACCAATAACAGGCATCAAATATTACAATAGCGGGATTCTTATATTGGTTTAGTCTAAAAGGTTAACAGCTACAAGTATAAGCTAAAGCCAGTAATATTCTGGTAAGCTGAACGTGTGTTCAAATCCAGCAAACTATCAAGTTTTCCCACGATAAACCATCATCTCTATCATTATCTTCAACTATGGTGCAAAAGTTACTTACGCCCTCATGTGGAGGGATCGGAAATTTCGGGGGTTCTCTGACTTGTCGACTAACCTCGTGTACTGAAGCAGGTATCAACTGCTCTCTGACAATATCACACGATTAGGTCTGAATTTAGTTACCTTTTTAATTATTGGCTCAGAGGTCTCAAGGGAGTGGCAAATATACCAAGGACCAAATAATTGCGAAAGTGAGACGATCTGACAGTTGCTTGAATTATAGCTTGTGGTGAAAAGACGATGCA
Organism: Medauroidea extradentata; assembly: GCA_003012365.1. Taxonomy (NCBI): domain Eukaryota; kingdom Metazoa; phylum Arthropoda; class Insecta; order Phasmatodea; family Phasmatidae; genus Medauroidea; species Medauroidea extradentata. The sequence goes on along the minus strand of PNEQ01012013.1, from coordinate 72,552 downwards.
CATTTTTCAGGCCCCTATTCATGTGTCCTTCCTTAACGACAAACGTCCCCAAAAGTTCTAATAAAGATTTTGAAAATTTGTAGGTTACTTTATGGTGCTGCTGGATCGAATTTTAAAGTTAGCCATTTCCATTTCATCTCCGTGTAATTTATCAGTATTACTATCATTATATAAATTATACGTAAATAATTATCATTGGTACCCAAGTTGAAGAAAAAACAAGCGCGAATATTCGGAAACCAGTATGGATGTGTTTTATGTGTTTTCGTAGACACGTTCAGAATAATTATGTGGCCTTCGCAAACCTGTTGTGTAGTACGACATTTTGCGGTGTCCGAGTAGGAGGAGACTGGGAACTAAAATATATACATACGTGTGCCTAGCAGATGTTTCTACTGGTTTCACCTATACGTTAGCATGTTGATTTATCACGTAGTTTATATTAGTGGGAGGCTTTTAAAAACATTAATTATCTAAAATAGCTACAATTTAAGCCGTGCGAACATGAAATTAAAATACCACTGGCTTGCCAAACTCCGAAATAATAAATAACTTTGCAAAGAAATAGAAATAAATTATACTTTAAAAATATATAACTACTAAGGAATTCTTCAGAAACTTAAAATAAATAAAGGCATAATATTTTCTTCATTTCTATACCATTCTTGTGAATAGCTGAAACCTGAACAAAATCATAGTGAACTGCACGATAAATAACTGATGTAGGTATATCTTACAAAAAATCTTTGGAAACGATGGAGGTGGCAAAAATAAATATACGTATACTACAGCACAAAACTGTAAGCTTAGAAAAATAATTTTTACTACAGCATAAAAACTATAATCTAAAATATTGTTTTAATACTGAAAACCAATATAATACACTTTCGTCGTTACAATATAAATAAATTATATTGCGCGTAAACGTAATATTATTTTTAACATACCAAGACAAACATGGGCTCCGAAATTTTCCTGTCATCTGTCCCGGAAACAGGTACGTAAGCTCGGCCATTCCCACCACATAATAAAATGTTATTTGCCTGCAACATTTAAGTGTCTAAATGAATTTGTGTCAAACAGGCGTGTGTGTTAAAAAATGAAAAATACACAAAAACTAAACAAAAATTTAATAAACTATGATTAGCGTAAAATAATCCTGTAACTCCTCACGGAAATTTGGCAACCATTTTAACAACTTATGCTTTAAAAATTACATAATCAAAAATCTTGAGGGAGAAGTAGGGAAGGTAAGAGATTTTTTTTCTCCTGCGATAATAATTTACTCTTTTATTTCTCTTTCCAAAATAAATCAGAAATTAATTCGTTCGTTTGCCATTTATATTACGCTGCAGTGAAACACATTATTCAAGTTGTTGATATTTAAAACGAGTACTGAACAAGGACTGAAAGTCGAAGTGTTTAGGCGAGTTCAGGGTAGCGCTGGCAGAATAATATGACGTGAACGTGGAGTAGCGACGGAACGCAAGAGCAGCGGGAGCGGGAGTATTCTGAGAAAACACGCGAAACTATGAAGCTACTTTACTACGAATTGAACTCGTGTCGCTGTGATAGGGCAGACCACTACACCGTCGTGGATTCCCTTATCGAAGATGAAGCAAGCTTAGTTGTTTTAACTTTATCAAAAAAATGATAATATTCGGTTAGATAAATAACTTACAGTGGTCAAACCACTGTAACGAAATATGTTTTTATCTATAATTGATATTGTGATGTATACGGATGAATTAATTCAAAGTCCTAGTCTAGTTCTTAACTATAGATAGAGCAGATGAAGTGTTATTCAAAGCTAGCTTATCATAGGTTCACCGTAGTAAAAATGTTAAAACATACGTCAAAGCAAATTTATGAGAAATGTTTAAGTGATTTTCAGATGTTAAATCACAATCAATTATTTTATACGATTTGTACTTAACGTTCAGCAGACAGAAATCAGAAGATAGGCCCTTGCTAGCATTTTACATTGGTCCAGTGCTAGATTACCATTTTAGAAAACCAAACTTCAGTATTCACAAGATATTTCGTTTTTTTTTTTATTATTCTCACACAAAAATCAAAGAGAAATTTTGAAATATGATTTGAATATAAAAATGGTATAATTTTCTTCCATCAAAATTACAAGTTACATCTCAGTTTAAAAATTGATGTCCAAAAGCGCAGTAGAAAAAAAAAGCTACATAATTTTTTGAAATTTTCAAACTTAACGAATGTATTGTTCTTCGAAAGTTCGATCTTCAAATAAAAGAAATAACGCTAACAAAACTTCTGAGTAGTCAGCTAAGGCTGAGGGTGCGGATTGTAGACGATGGACGAGACTAGTGACGAAGGCGTGGCCTCATGTTCAACATGCGACGCTGGTAACACTCTGCACGGCTAGGGAGGGCGGATGGACACGTGACCTCGACACCTGGAGGACGTGCACAGCAGCTTGGCCACACATTTACGATCTCCTGCTGACGCCATGGGGCTTTCTCAGTCGTTCATACCCTCCCCTCACTTACATCAACCATAGGCTCAAATACATTTCCTCTCTCCAGTTCTATGCAAAGTGTGCTGACGGCCTAGCTCTGTGTGTGACAAAATTTAACGACGCCTTAGGGCCACGAAATTTTCGCGAAAAAAAAAATTGCTGCATTTGGTTTCAGTGCCGTATGTGCACGTCTGTACTTCTGCTTCATAGTCTGTGATTGAGTGTTTTAACTCTCTGTATCTTGGGATTCTACCCCACAAATCACAGGTATTTGGTGTTGCAGTAACCTTATTGTGATTAGCACAAACGAGAGACGTCACTTCACACGGACAAGCTGCTAATAACCATGAAGCATAGCTGCAGATGTGCACGTAAGGCACTGAAACAAACTGGGACAAATTATTTTAGCGAAAAACAGGAGTTCCCCCGCACTGGAATTAAATCTCACTCACATGAACTAGAAGACCCGTTTTACTTTCTCTGCACTTTGCTGCGTTGTGATGGTCAAATAGCACGTGGCGATGTCTAATCGGGGCCCTGAAGAGAAACTGGCTGCTCAGTGGATCAGTAGGCAAGGGCGCCCATCTTATAGATTGTAAAGGGGGGGGGGGCAAGACAGGGTGAGGGTTTAACATTTGGCTATTCACCCATCCCCCTTATTAGAGGGGGGAGTCCGGGGGCCCTCCCCCGGGAAAATTTGGATTTCTAGGTGCAAAATGGTGCTATTTCAGCAGGTTTTTTTTGAAAATCAACTATACTATCAATTCTCCCCCCTTACAATCTATAAGATGGGCGCCCTTGAAACTAAACACATTGTGGAACATCTGTTAGGGGGGGGGCTCAGGACCCCCCTACCCCCCCTGATGGGCGCCCTTGTCAGTAGGCAATGTCAGACAACTGCTACTCGAGATTCAATAATACAGTGGAGTCTAGCCTGCAAAACGCTGAACTCGCGAAGTTTTCCTATCTCTAGCGATGACTCGTCACTTTGTTGATAATAAAACGCAAATAAAAGGCCCCTGTAGTACCATTGACTAGTTTCATATCTATCTGAGGAGAATACTATTAGAGGCAGGAAATATTCGCGGGTTCACTGCCTTCTAGGCTATCTGTGTAGTGAAGCATACAGTAACTGTTCACTAGCTGCTATCTGACACAGTGATATGAGCCTGCATTAAGTTACAATCTACCATTGGTAGAGGTACGTCAATTTCGCAAATACATTCCAGGTCAGGTTGAACGCCAAAATTATATACTGGCGGCTGTCACGAAACGCATTTGAATACTGCAAGCCAGTAGTAAATAAGGAAATGATTCATAGAGCTATCGCTTGTAATATTGTAAGCCAATGAACAACCGACTATATCCAGAGCGTGTACAGGACTGAGCAATAGGCTACTGCCAGATGAATCCGCGAAATTGATGTACCTCTAACCATTGGTTCAGCGACTTACAAGAGGCGTCAAATAAGTCCAGGGCCAGTTGCAAATGTGACACCTGCTTAAAGTTGTTTGGAATCTAGCTTGAGTCCGAAATAAAACGCGAATTTTTCAGGTCTCTAAATATTATGAGATCAGCGGTGAAGCATGAAGCGGTATTACTTCAAGTGTACTCTCTGAGCACGGGTATAAGTGTACATGCAGGACACATCGAATAGTTTTCAATTTTCTGTGACTGTAGCTGTGTTATTGTTGGAGATGATGCCGTATCGCGAAAATGTTTTATGTCAACATGCCATTGAAAACACTGCAGTTCCTTGCGACATGCATGATTGGGTGTTATACGTCTGACACAACGGAGCTGTCTGCAGACCAATAACAGGCGTCCAATATTACAATATCGGGATATTTATTGGCTCAATCAAATATGGTAACAACTCTTTAATTACAGGCGAAAGCTTCTGTTGTAAAGTTAAACGTACGTTGAAACCAGCAAACAGTCAAGTTTTCCCGCGATCTCTAGTTATTGTAGAATACACTCCTCGCCTCATGCACGCTACTGGTTGGTTGGTGTACTTACAACCGCCAGTCTGATGGGTCAACAGACATTCAGGGTTCTGTATAGTCCCTGCCAAGTACCGCTTCCCTTTGAACACATCCACGCCCATGATGCGTCCAGGATATTGGCTTGGGGAGGCCACAACATCTAGTTACATAACAACTTCTGTAAACTACAGGCAGGTGGATCTCTACAAAGTTCTTACTTTACAGTATGCCGGTTCATAAACACTTTCCTTGCAATAACTTCTCAACAAGCATGTAGGCCTACTGTAATACTAGTACACATAATTTTGTGTAAAACAATAACAACTTGTCCCTTTTTTGGGAGGAAAGGGGCCTGTGCCCCAATTGCCCCCCCCCCCTAACAGGGTGCGCCTATGTCCACTGGCTACGCATCACCACTGGTTGTGATAATCTACGCGATAAATCTGTTTCAGACGTGTTGTTGAAAGTCTTGGTAAACACAATTGTATTTCTAATTTTCATATTATGAAAATACTTTGCAATCACCATCTCAACAGGGTTTTTGATTTGTACAGTACATCAGTGAACTGCGGACAAGAATACGATATTTTCTGAAAAGAAACACAGACACAAATTTATAACCCACTCAGCGCATTTCAACAACAAGGTAGGTGGGCCTGACATTAACTTGGACATTGAAGCGCTGTTTGTTGACGTTTATGATTCTTTGCAGGCAGGACCACGATGACATCCTGTTGAATGGCTATGGTTTATATGTAGCCTTTGTTGAACTGTAAACACGGGAAAGTTGTTCCGAGAAACGCACCTTGATTCTCTCAGTGGGAATGCCGCCTTGAAATGATTTCAAACTCTCTCTTAGCTCAGGTTCCCAGAACTTGCAACTCTCGCAGGTAAGTAACAAATATCCTGTGGTTAAGGAGTGCTCGTGTATTGAGTGACAAAAACTCGTCAACACTAAATACTAGATAAAATAAATATGAACGTGGAACTCAAGATGTTATTGCTAGAGGCACGAGTATTTCGCGTATTAATCCAGCAACAGCCTAGACTTCTCAGTTCTATATGTGTACCGGATGAAGCCGAACGTCCATTGGCTTCTAACAGTACAAACGTGTAGCACGTGATATCTCCACGACTTGTTTTCTTTATTTATAACTGGCTTGCAGTCGTCAAATGTGTGTTAAACCCGCTCTCGTCTAATCACAGAAGGAAGAACGTTATTGACGTTCAATCTGGCCTAGGTTCAATACGCGAAATAATCGTGCCTCTAACTATCTCGAAATTACTAGGGACCTGAAAAATCCGCGTTTTCTTTTACGCACAAGCTAGAATTCCAGCAACTGTAAGTTCGTGCCACTTTCGCGATTGGTCCTTGAATTACTTGACATATGCTAGAAGTTTCTGAGCCAATAATAACAATATACATGCCTTAACGTGTCCTATACCACTGTACCAGCCAGCAGCTAATGATGAGCTGTTATCTGCTTGAGTACACATATATTCTTGGAGACTAGCCTACAAGTAAGTGTACCCGCGAATTATTCAGGTATCTAGTCATACAACTGACCACTCACTGGATCAGCAGCCAATGAACATGTGTATACAGGACTGTGCAGTCAGCCCAGAGAAATGTCCAGCTCTCTCTCAAATACAACTCGGCATGGCCCGTGAGGACCAGTGTCTCCCCTCTTTATGTGATACGCAATTTTAATTTTTTATTTAGCTTAGAAGATTCCTATAAGCATTGAAGTAGCAGTTCTAAGCACATTTAACTTAAATGTGTTCCAAAGCGATTAGTAGAAAAACTTCAAACAATATATATTTTTGTATTTTTAAAAAATTGTTGAATTTTTTATATTTTCATTTCAAAATACAGCATTTTATTAAATGCCAAAATAATTTATTTTTGCATTTATGTATGTCAAATGATAGCCTACAACATTGTTATACTCTGTGAATTTTTTCGATTTGGTATGTCAGTTGGTTTCAGTGGCGTACATAAAACCGTAAAGTGCAAATTTTGACGTTTACGACTCATCACGCAAAAACTATGAGATACAGGAATATCCTAAGAAGAAGATTTAATCACAATTTATGTCTAAAATTAGAAAAAAATATCTGTTACAAATATAAAAAAAACACATTGAAAACTGAGGTTAACCGCGCCCTTAAGTTGGCCAACGCTTAGATCGCTGAGCTGTTTGAAGAGATTCGGTCGATAGATTTTTTTTTTTTTTTTTTCGAAAACTGCTCAGAGTATGTAAGAAATGTCTGCTTAGTAATAGCATTTAAAGAACAATTTGTATCTTTATACCCATTTCAAGTCCTCCAATAATTTTTAGAGATAGTTTGTTCACTTCCGAGAGTGATGAAAAAATGGTGTTTCACGGTATTTTTAGGTACGAAACTCACTATGCAGAATCTTTGAAAATGTATAGGCTTTTACAACACATTCTTACATTTAATGTAACGTCATAAAATAACAGTATCACCACTGAATGTCTTATATAGAGGCTAGTTGTCGGCAGAAGACTACAAGCCATGCAGTTGAGTGACTTGTGCCTAGAGGCTAGGTTCAGGCGTGATACGCGTGCTACGTCGCACGTATAGCTTCCGCACTTCTAGGCAAGTTGGGGCAAAATTCTTTCCAGCAAAAGTAAGAGGCTGAAGATATGTGGCAGTAGCATGACGACGATAGGAACAGGTCCGCCGACGTGGTCTTCCTTATTTCTGACGAGAAGTGCTGGTTGCGATAACTTTCTCCTGAGGGACGCGCCCAGTAGACGCCCTGCTGCGTGGCGCAAGAACACGCGTCCAGTTACTATAGACTTCACAGAGGGCAGCCGCCGACAATTACGTAACTAACCCCACCACATTACTAGTGTGGCCACCAGCCAAGAACTTCTTCGTGACTGCTGCAGGTCGAACCAGGTGGTGCCGTCGACCAGAGTTCACAGACCACTTTCCAGAGATTAACCCAGACTACAGCCAACATCGGGAAGCTGTGGTCTCCAACATTCTTGTCAACTGCTTTTCTCGAACTTAGTCATTTATGTTATTACGGCTTTCAGATACATTCGCTCTTAAGGCCTCGCTCTTCAGTTTTGCAGAAGTTTCGAAAATTATTTTCGCCCCTGGAATATCACATATTTTGTTATCAAAATACGCCAAAGTGAAGTAAAATAATTTTTTTCTATCAAACGGTACATTATTAAAAAAAAAAAAAAAAAAAAAACCTCTGCGAATATTGTGTACCGTACAACTGTACATAGTCTCAAATGTTCTCAAACAATTTTGTTTAAAAATATTCGAGTTATTTGCAATTGTTTGAAATATATGAAATGCCGTGGTCTTAAGAGAGCGTGGTAGATAAATAAGCGCTGAGTTCTTCAATTGAGATCTAAACTTTTTGAAAGTCAATATAGAAATTTTTGAAAGTCAATATAGAAAAAACTAAAAAACAACAATCCTTGATAATTGTATCTGCGAACTTTATTGGCAAACATTTACCCAGAATTATGCCTTTGTTATGTGTGATCTCTTACGCCGCAATAAAATATACTCCGAGATTTCGGCGTCAGAGATTGTTCTTCAGATATACGTTACTCGAGAAATTTTTTGCTAGGAAAGTTGGCAATACCTACGGTCTAGGATTACTGTTGTAAGAATTTCGCAAATTGACTTCGAGATAATTTTAGCGCTGAATTAAATACCACGTACTCTTTATGGCGTACGTCGAGAATAATGGTTCTTGTCATACACTCTTAGTGACAAAGTCAATGAAAGATTACGCACAGTTATCATTCGCCTCCCACTAAGGTGATCCAGGTTCGATTCCCGGTGGGGTCGGTCCCTGGATGTTCGCAGATGGGAATCATCCGGACGATGCCTCTGGTAGGCAGGTTTTCACGGGGATCTCAAAGTTCCCCTTGCTCCCTCATTCCAGTGCTGCTCCATGCTCACCTCATGTCACCCCTCACAAGCGCTAAATACTTAGATGCTAAACGCTGACCAGACTCTCTCTTACTCACTCATTACGTACATTTCTTTAAAAATAAATGCATTATGTGTAGGGACCTGCGAAATTCTCATAATTATATGGTGACAGGCTAGACTTAATTGCCCTGTACATACCCGAAAGAAAAAATTAATTCCATTGGTACGAGCCTGTATGTTATGTCATTTATAGAGCCACGATTTTGTCGCGAAAAGATTTTTGCCACACTTTGTTTCAGTGACTGACGTGCACATCGGCAATTCTGTTTCAAGGTTATTGGCAGCGTGTCTATGTACAGACACGTTTCTCATTTGACTGCACCAATCAGAATAAGATTATTGTGACTCTGTACGTCCATAATTTGACAAAGCCAGTGAGAGTAAAATAATCCAATCATAGACGATATGGCAGAGCTACAGGTGTGCACATGACGCATCGAAACCAAATGTTGCAAAAATCTTTTCGCCATAAAATCGTGGCTCTAGTCATTTACGTGAGTGACAGCTTTTTAGGAGGTTGGTAACTCTACTGTCGAAGAATTTTTTAAATTATTGATCAGAAGCATTCTCCGCGGCAAGTCACGACATTGTCAGCCAACGGAAGACATCGAATAAGCCTACAGTTATAATCTAGTATGCTGCCAGAAAAATAACACGCCCGCCTACTGGCCGTGTGTGTGTGTTAGTGAGACACGACGCCAAGGGCGATGTTGAGCGACTTGTCAGTAGCGGTATCGCCTCTACCGCAAGACACTAAACGGCGTGCAGTGGTATCGCAGATCACTCGCCTGACTGACACTTTCAGTGGTCACCCCATATTTTGTTGGTGTAAAGCAAATGCCATTGCATGATTTTCAGTAGTTTCACACGAAACCCATGAGTAGTTTGTCAGATATATCACGTTGAAAAAGCTTTTTTTAAGCCCTTTTGAAAGGCTCTGAAATGACCTTTTTTTTCTAATTGACATGCTATTTGAAACTAGCTTTCCGTCACCGTTTGAAGCGTATTTTCTGTTCGTACATTGACACAATGGGCACATGTGGAGTAGTTTTGTAAAAACGTATTTCCGAACACACTGCAACGCGTTTTAAGCGCGCAGAAGGCGGTGACCTTAAGAATAAAGTTAATGGCATTCTAGGCATTTATTTTGAGATAAAACCCTCAATTAAGCGTTAATTAAATTACCATGCTAAGTGCAGAGACATGTAACTGTAGTTGTAGAACATGATTGTAATGTTGGTATGACTAAGTTTCTGGTTATAAATGTTGTGCAGCTCTTCAGAGGACCGGGACTAATTAGAAGGGAAGAGGCCTAATGTTTACGACCGTTTCCGACCCCCCCCCCCTTCCCCACAACCTAGCAGTCTATGTCCGCTGGGCTTACAGCAACACGTGACAAGGTACAGGTGCACATAGTTACGTGAATGGACCGGACCTAGGGTAGGCGTGATAAAGATGTGGAGAAGGGGGGGGGAGGCAGGTAGGGGCGATAAATTGTTTTGTAGCAACTTTTACCCGCAGTAAACGACCCCGGCTGCGCCTCGTAAAATCCTCTCCAGACAAAAAAAACTGGTCCCATCTGGGACACCCGCTCCTTGGCTCGGGAAAGGAAAGGGCAAGTGCAACTAAAGCTGATAGTTTAACTTAAGATTCCACAATACACCTGACATACAAATTCTTTGTTTTAAAGACGTAATATTTGTTTTAGAGTGTAAATGAAAAATGTCTGTTTGAAGAACCAATTTAATGTATGTGTTATTTAACATGTTTGCACTATATTTGTTTTATGCATTTAATGCAATTTGTAAACAGTGATAAAAATAGATACCGGTACTAATTTTTTTCTGTCACTGTTTACGAATTGCATTTGGAAATAATGCAGATTTTGGGCAGAAATTGTAAAGAACACATACATTAAATTGGTTCTTCAAACAAACATTTTTTTACTTGAACTCTAAATCAAATATTACGGCTTTAAAATAAAAATAATTTGTACATCAGGCGTGTGCCAATAAGAACAAAAGTAGAACACACGTCTGTGATTAGCGGATATAATCCCAAGACACTGTTTAAGGGCGCGGTCTACCGCAATTTTCAACACCATTATTTTATTTGTACCAGATATTTTTTTTCTTATTTTAGACACAAAACGTGACTAAATTTGGCTCTCATTAAATTTTTTTATCTCTCATATTTTTCACGTAATTGCTTGTTAAAGTCATATTTTGCATGTTTCTGTTTTAAGGACGACACTAAAACCAACTGATATACCAAACTCAAAAAAATCACAGTGGACAAAGATATTGCAGGCTACAATGACATGCTCATGAAAATAAAGAATAAAATTTGTTTGTATTTAAAAATATTTAAATTTTTAAATTTATATTTTCTGTTTTAGCATTTTTTAAATACAAATCATTTTTTATTTTTATGAGCACGACATTGTAGCCTGCAATGTCTTTATCCACTGTGATTTTTTTTGCATATTATGAATTTAACAGACCATTACGCGAAAACTATGAGAGATATATACATTTCGTAAGAGCCAAATTTAATCATCATTTTGTGTCTAAAATAGGAAAAAAATAACTGGTACAAATAACAAAATAAGTGATGAAAATTGCGGTAGACCACGCCCTTAAAACCCTCCAATCAATCATTACAAAGCAAAGCTGCAGATGAGTAAGAAATACATTGAAACAAATTGTTGCAAAACTTATTTTCACTACATATCACTGTGTGTACTCGTGCCTATAGCTAAGATCCACGACTGCAAGATGTTATGCAAGCCTGTGCAAGTTCACTTTACTAACAAAATAAATGTCAAATACGGCCTGTTCCGGTGTCCATTTCACTTGAGCTCTTCCCCGTCTCTTATTCCTCTCAGGCGATGTTTCAACTGGCACTTTTAGTTAACGAAAGGTCACGTGACCCGATTTTATGTACAATATCTCTGACGAATTTTGGTGCTTCGCGTTTCGTTAACTACCGAACATTACAAATTGTTATTTATCAAATGCAAAACCCCGAATCGCCGCCATACTGCAATAATCAGGGAAATAGAAAATCCTTAAGTTTATTAAAATAATATTTAACTCATAAATTTATTTGACATTTAAATTATTTTTTAACATCCGTAGTTTAAGCCTATCATTATTTTCTGTTTTTAACGCCTGACGCAAAAAGAAGAGGGGTGTTATAAGTTTGACGTGTCTGTGTGTGTATCTGTCTGTGGCATCGTATAGCTCATAAACGAATGAACTGATGTAGATGGTCTTATTTGTTTCTTTGAAAGCTGACGTGATCGAGATGGTTCTTAGCTATGATTAAAGGAAATATGTTCAGCCGTTTAAAGATACTCATCAATTTTCTAGTTTAATTTTGAGTGAATGTGAGTAATTCTACTGATCTGATAGGTTTGAAATTTAGTATCCTTTGAGTCGATTTATTTTTATATTTAAAAATTTGCGAGTTATATAACCAATGCACCGTCTTAACGCTCAACATAAAAAAAAAAATAAAAATTCTCCTGATTCGACCATGGGACACAAGGAAGCTGGGCAATCTGCCAATAACTGACAGTCGAGGTGTTCCACTTAAAAGCTTACAAAAAACGCAAAACCGCGAAGTAGTTCTCCAAAGTGAATTGGAACACCGCTTCACTCGACATCCTATTACGAAAGCGTGAAGTCTATAACTGTAGTACCTTCATTAATACATTAACATTCGGTATCCGTTTCATTTGTAAATACAAGTATTGCAATAGCGAAGTACTTATGCACCAACATCACTTGCAGGTCGTTACCCACAATCAGTAAACCACGAGCCAGGTTTTTACCTGACACATTTATCAGGCAATACAGATCAGGCATGTGTAAGGTGCTAAGTTCAGTGCCCATCATAAGTTTCCTTCATATGCAACGCTGCTAAATTTGTTTATAAAACTAACACATACTGATTAAATAAACGTACTATTACACACACACATATATATTTTTTTTTCTTTAACAAGGCTGCATATATCCCTTAAAAGTTAGGACGTAAGTTGCAATAAATATTTTTATTTTTTTCCTCAAGAATTCATGTCCTGAAATATTGCGACTGAGATACCAAACAGCCTGCTTTTAAAACAGTTGTAATTATGAATAACATGTTTATATTAAACGGTAAGACAAAATGGTGCCAATTAACTCACTTGAATATGAAGGTAGTTGCGTAACTGAGAGGTATTTTTCCTGGCGTCAAATACGTAGAATGATAACCCCTCACTGTGACAGGCCTCTGAGAATTTCCTTGCGCTGGCAGAGAACAATGGACATAGAGAGGAGACCCGAGTTACGTCCGAGCAAAACATTTCACTGCACTAAACAACTGAACAACCATAATAATTGACGTAGACAGGAAAAATTCGTAGGTTCACTGACATGTAGGCTAGTCTGCAAGAATATACGTGTGCTCGATTAGACAACAGCTGCCATTGGTTGCTTGCTGACACAGTGACACAACACGACTGGGCAAGCATTCATGTGCTAATGAAGTCCGTATAATTTCCTGCCTTCAAAAATTAGCTATCACAACAACAAAAAAAAAAAAAAAAACATTTTAAACAAACCTGCCAGACGGATTTTTGATATCTGCTGTCGTTTAAGCTTAAAATACATAATTATCGCAAAAACATAGGAAACTAAGAGCATGGACATAATGTCTGAAAAGAAGAGGACAGACCAGCTGGTGATGTTCAGTCTCCCCCTCACCATCTCGGCACTCGGTGCTCATTTAGTGAAAGTTTGTTATTTCTTGATTTAATTACAGCTTGCAGCCGTTCAGGTTGAATTATTTGTAATTGCACTTAATTCCACTTACCTGTGTGTAATTAGCCAGTGGAAAGTAAGCCACGTAACAAGTGTTCGGCAACAGAGCGGAGACTCAGTCCTCATTGGCGGAGGCGCGTTCAAATACCGAACGTGGTTGTGAAACCACAACAAACTGCCGGGTAGACCGAGTGTTCAAGAGCAGAAGGAAGATCAAGCCAGAGTCACAGAATATTTACCAATACAGAAGTGAAATGCCTGGTAGAATGGCAAACTCTGTCACATGCGCCAGCAACATGGTGGAAATATCTACCACCAACAAGCATCAGGCGGCTGCCCTGCTAAACGTGGTTCGGGGTAAAGTGGTAAATAAAACAAACCCTGTTTTATATCAGTTCTCAGCCAGTTTGTAGGCCTATCTTTCTGCTGCATGTTAACACAAACATTGTCACGAGCTTTTACTTACATAACCTTGTACAATGTTTACATTTGCACTACACTGCTCCGAAAGGTGTTATTTACGGTAAAATAATTGCTGTAGTAAATAGTTTTAGTTGTAAATACTTGCAAGTTAACATTTATCACTGTAAAAAAAACTCGTTAAAATGTTTAGGACCTAATTAACCTGAACGCAGTATAGGGCAGTTACCATACTTTCGCCTTGTAAATATGCAAACTTTTACAGTTGCTACAATATAAGCCTGGTAAATTCAGTATACATTTGACTGTTTTATAAAAGGTCTAGGAGTGCTACCATGGATGCCTGGGAAACTATTCTACCATACACACTTTCTTAGCGCTCCTATACGCACCTGTGGCAAGAGTGTACAACACTGGTTTCCGTGCATCGACTGTAATTTATACTACACGCATTACTGCCGTTACGAATCTCATAAATGTGTGTGCACAACACATTCTAAATTAAAACGCAAAACCGTCACTAAAAGCACACGACTTATAATACACGTTATTCAAGAATTTGCATTCCGTTCATTTCTACTGCTATGGACGACAACGCTCTTAAAAGAAACCATAAGTAACGTATTTTCTTAATGTTTGAAAGAAAAACAGTTACAAAGCTTTGCAATCGTAGAACGTAAACAATTAACCGAATGCCAATGACTTCACGTCGTTTGGTAACGATATTCATAATAAGTTATTTTGCAATAATTTTGAGCGTCACAGTTGTCTTACTCTGATTGGTGCAGTCAAATGAGAGACGTGTCTGACCAAAGACAACGCTGCTAATTACCATGAAGCACAGCTAACGATGTGAACGAAAGGCATTGAAAGAAAATGGTAAAAAAAAAAAAAACACATTTTCGCGACAAAACCGTGGCTATATCTACCATAAATGCAGCAAGACACTGAAGAGTTTTGGTAAGTACGTAGACACATTCGACTTCTCCACTGTCCCTTGCCGAGTACAGTTACGACCATACATCACCTCCCAACGCAACACTCAGAACGGCGGTCGTGGACGGGTTAAGCTGGCCGGGTGAAGCAATGGAAGCTGCCCACGAATGTCGCGTCAGCTGGCCAGCGAGTGTCCTGACATGCCGCTAATGGGCGGGCCAATGGCTGTTGCCCAACAACCCTGGCGGCGTTCACTCAACCCTGCTCCTTGCCAAACATTGCCCCTTCTCCCCTCCACTAGGCCTTCTAGAGAGCCACTCAACTGCTCCTCTGCGGCGCGGGATGACGCGCCAGACACCGCCGGGCTGTCTGCCCCTGTTGCCTACCTCCCAGGAGACTAGTGCCTCCGTCATCAGCTAGATGCTCAATTTAGTTTATCGATTTCTGCAATAACATCTGTTTTAAAATACTTTTGGGCAAATGTGGCAATGCTCAGGCATATAAGATACTAGTGATGTGTTTTGGAGATCATAACAGTGTTATATGATCATCTTATATTGGACTTAATTATTCTTGAAAGTAAACCTATAATTCCCTTGCAATAATACTGAATGATAAATAACTTAAAAACTCTGTTATTATTTATGTCCATCACATTATCGAATATCAATATTTTGTGTCATGTCTAAGAGAAAATGTTAATAATACAGCTTGAGTAAATGTTGTGTCTCGAAAAATTAAAACAAAGAAAATTATGTCGCCCTAGGTCAAGATGGAGAAATAACCGCTGACATAGGAGAAGTCTTTGAGGCCTAAAAGTGCAGAAACAATAAGGACGACACAGCCCGCGTATCACACCTCCCCGTAGCCTCTAGTCGCAGGTCACTGCAATGGCGTGCAGTCGTTCTCGCTGACATTTCATTTCTATGAGACATCCAGTGGCGACCTTATTATTCTACGAAGTAATATTAAACTTAAAGGCGTATTGTACGAGCCTAGACCTTCTGAAAGATTCTGCGCCAAAATTTTCACAACTAAAAATGTCCACAAACTCAACCTTTTTTTTTTTTTTTTAATTTCCAACAGCGTAAAAATAAGCTGAAACGATACACGGGGCACGTGAAATGGAATACACGTGTGTAATGTTTTTTTTTTTTTTAATGACATTGCTAAGTAGACATAACTTTCTCATTCTGAGCAGTTTTCTAGTATCTTGCAACAAATGAAGCTCCGCACACCTCTCTATGGCCTGAGCAGGCGGCCACCTTAAGGAGAAAGTAGTATTACCATTTTGGATTTATGTATTTCTTATCACAATTCTTATTTTAAAATTCATTCCTGAAAATTTAACTTCGTTAAAGCCACGGTCGTAGAAGAACATGTCTGGACACTCGCCTGGATATTTGACCCCCTTGTTGTTTGGCTGTAGTTCACCAAGTTACCAACAATATTGTGTTTTATTGGCGCTTCAGTTATAGCGGTCGGACTCAAACTCCGCCCACTTCCTTTCCACTAAGGTAAACAACTTATCAAAACGTACTTTTTATCAATTTATGAAATACTTCCTTTGCTCACAAATTTAAGAGAAGACTACAGCAATCTTAATTTACTTTATAAGTTTAACAATGGGAAAAAGTGGGTGGAGTTTGAGTCCGACCGCCTGGATTACAGCGCCAAAAAGTACGGCATTCTCGGTAGGTAGGCGAGTGTCCAGACCTGTTCTTCTACGACCGTGGTTAGAGCATGCAATATGAACTGATAGAATTTCTAACGTCACAAGATCTTTGTTAGGGCACTATCGTTTTCACGACGTCATTTATTGCACCACGTTGTTTCAGTGCTTTACGCGTACATCTATCACTCTACTCCATGGTTATTGGAAGTGTATCTTTGCGTAGAGGCGTCAGTTATTTGACTGTGCCAATGAAAACAAAGTTACCTGATGTCTGTGATTTTCGGGCAGAACCCCAAGACATTGAGAGTTAAAAACATCCAGTCACCAACCACGAACTACAGATGTGCACATAGGGTACCAAGCAACTTGTAGTCAAATTCTTTGAATCAAAAATCATTGGCTCTAAACATAAACGAGAATAATTTCAAGACGATGATGACATTTAAATACAGGCAATCATCGACCACGAAGCAGAGCTGCAGGTGTACACTGAAACAAGTCGGCGCACAAATATTCTCGTCAAAACTACGTGGCGGTTAGATATTAATACTATTACTGCATCTCAAACCCTCCAGAACCTACGTCAAACGTTCCTACAGGCTAAACCAATGTAAGCATTCATTTCGCCGATACAAACTGTAAATAAACCAGAGAGTCTTACACTCTGCTTTGACTAGAGCCACTAATTGTTCACGTATTCTTCTTACAACAACCTTGACTTCTCGCACCACGCACATACTGACCATAGCCGATTATACAACGGCTTCCGACCTCCCCTTTTGACCTTTTGTGTATAGATTATCTGTAAAATATCAGAAATTTTTAAAGTAGTATATTCAATATTTTCTTTACGAAACGCCGTAAATAGCACAAATTTGCAACTTAAAAACTAAATTTTTCCAGGGAAGGGCCCCCTTAAGCCCCCCCCCCCCCCCCGAAAAAACCAAGAGATGGATCCGTCATTGCTGACGAACTAATTATTTCCTTGCTTATTACTGGCTCACAGCTATCCGAGGTGTGCCTCAACAGTCGTCATGCAAACACAAACGCGAGAATGAAGTACACCTTCTTGTCGATCTACATGACCTAATATATCAGCGAAATTCCTGTACTTCTGTAAATTCCATAGGACACTTCATTTTTGCGAAAGCGATTTTGTGTCAGATGTGCACAACTGCTTCATTGTTGTTAGGCGTGTATTTGTGCAGAGAGTCGTTCATTTAACCCTGCCAATCAGGATAAGGTTACTGTGACACCATAAATCTGTAATTTACGGCTATGACTACCAAGACGCCGAGATTGAGAATCACATTAACTCTCCGAACCATGAATCAGTACTGCAGATGTGCACATACAGTAAGGCATAGGAACAAGCAGTTGCAAAATTCTTTTCACCAAAATTCCGTGTCTTTGTTAACCACCACGTCTAAGGACAGTGCATGAAGCCCCTCGTGGCGCCAGATGACGAGGCAGGATTTCCTGGTGGCCAGATGAGCGCCAGGAAGCTGAGGTGATACTTCCTGGTGAGGTAGCGCGGGCAGATGGACTTCTAAGTGGAGTGGCAATGACGACTAACTAGCACATCCACTGCCGTAGATCACCAACACGACGTCTGCGTATACCCGACCAGCATTGCGATGATCTCGCAATGTGCGGAGCAGGTGGAGAAGAACCTTCCTTTGTTTTAATGCAGCAGACAATTTACCAGTGGAATATCTCTGTCGTATTGTAGCTCGTGGTATGATCAAGGGGATAGAGAAATCGCAAATCTCTTTGGTGTCAAAATAGTCCCTAATCAATGCAAGGCAACCTCTAAAATTACAACTGCTGTAAGAATACGATACTTTAAATTTTGTCCACGATGTGTATGACACCTCCTGGACTGGAGTACTCCGAGCAAATAATATAAGTGTGTATAGTGTCTCTCAATGAGTATATTTAACTGAGTGTGTTTGGAACGTATGCATTCCAATACCATTCATCCAACTGCGGTGAATCTTTGATGAATTGACCGTGCGTGCGTGAAGGCTTCTGACAAAAAAAAAAACGTATACGAGAGGGGGAATAAACGGGATATCCAAATAAAATTAGTGAAATTCGTTTTTAAAACGGTCGTTAATGAACCTTAACATTAGTTTGCACCATTGCGAATTCTCAAATTAAAAAAAAATTGCCGTAATTGATCAGTTTTAATATTATTTACATGAAATCTGGAGTGCAAAAAAGTTCCGTTTCGAAAAGACATAGAAAACAAAACATGTTTGTATACACGAATTACTTCAGATAATTTGAGGTAGTTAGACTGAAATAAGGGACGACTCGAAGAGGCAATAAATTGAAAACCGCGCGAACGAAGTTGCAGGCAATTACTAGTAGTAATTAATGAAATGCGAGACAAATCGTAGTGCGGCGCTAATAGCAGCTAACGATTCCTTGAATACACCATGAACTATGTTAGTGAACCCACGTGATTTCCGAGTCTCTTAGTATAATGTTGCTATAATATGATTGGTTAATACTGGCATGTTTCAAATATTCAACTGTTTGCAGACGAATAACAAACGTTCAGGAATGTTGTTACGAGAATATTTGCTGCTCCAGTCAAATTACAACACACATATAAAAATACCTTCAGACAAGCAAACATTAAATTCGAACTTAACAAACACTCAACTTTCCCCACAATAAACCATTATGTCAAATTGTTAGTGGGAATAGTGACCTACCTGCTAGACTCCACACCCCTGTTACATTCGTGCATCATTTGTTTGTTTATTGGCTGATACATTTAACCATTTGACCAGAAGGGCTCGGGTCTTTGTTTTCTTGCAAGCTTGTTATTATCTCATAATCCTAAATAACGTATCCGATTCATTGCGAAACAATAGAACAAGCCACGTTAACAAATATTCGTGAATTCTAACCTTTTTCTTTTCTAAATAAATCGCGATATGTTCCTCTTGTCGCCCATCACTATGAACAGGAAAAATTCGCGGGTTGACTATGACCTGTAGGCTAGCCTCCAATATATATATATATATATATATATATATATATATATATATATATATATATATGTGTGTGTGTGTGTGTGTGTGTGTGTGTGTGTGTGTATTCAAGCAGACAGCAGCTTCACAATGGCTGCTCGCTGAAACAGAGTTACAACATTATTGGTAGAGCCACGATTTTATGGTGAAAAGATTTTTGCAACATTTGGTTTCGATGCGTCATGTGCACATCTACAGGTCTTCTACATCGCCCCTAATTGGATAATTTTACTCTAACTTGCCTTGGCAAATTACAGACGCAAGGAGTCACAATAATCTTATTCTGATTGGTGAAGTCGAATGAGAAACGTGTCTGAACAAAGACACGCTGCCAATAACCTTGAAACAGAACTGCCGATGTGCACGTGAGTCACTGAAACAAAGTGGGGCAAAAATCTTTTCGCGACAAAACCGTGGCCCCAATTATTGGTCCTACACTTCTTTATTATTCGCTGAGCTCCCTCCATGAGGTATGAACAGTAACCCCTGTTTATCGCGAAAATAATTTTGCCCCACTTTGTTTCAGTGACTTACGTGCACGTCTGTAGTTCTGCGTCGTGGTCATTGATTGGATATTTTAACTGTCACGAGCCTAGGTATTCTACCGGCAAATCACAGACATGTGGTGTTACAGAGACTTTATTGTAATAAGTCAAAGAGATACGGCTCTTCACATAGACAAGCTGCCAATAACCATGAAGCGTAGCTACAGATGTGCACGTAAGGTACTCAAACAAACTGGGGTATCATTATTTACGCGAAAAGCAAGGGTCCCTAGGTATGAAATAAGTCAAGAACCAATTCCGAAATAGCCAGAGACCTACAATTGTCTGGATTGTAGTTTGAGCCTATATGATAACGCGAATTTTTCGGGGTCTGTATAGGATAACCTCCAAGAA
The DNA here is from genome assembly GCA_003012365.1 of Medauroidea extradentata. Taxonomy (NCBI): domain Eukaryota; kingdom Metazoa; phylum Arthropoda; class Insecta; order Phasmatodea; family Phasmatidae; genus Medauroidea; species Medauroidea extradentata. The sequence continues at coordinate 52,292 of PNEQ01012013.1, read as the reverse complement.
TATCTATGTATACTCTAGAAGACAGCAGTTTCTTACTGACTCGCTGACACAGTGATATATGATTGGGTCTGCAGCACGGTCGTAGAAGAACAGGTCTGGACACTCGCCTATCTAACAATGTATTTTGCTTGACCCCCTTGTTGTTTGGCTGTAGTTCGTCAAGTTACCGAGAATGTCGTACTTTTTGGCGCTGTTTTCCGGGCGGTCGGACTCAAACTCCGCACACTTTTTTCCATTGTTAAATTTATAAAGTAAATAAAGATTGCTGGAGCCTTTTCTTAAATTTGTGAGCGAAGAAAGTATTTCATAAATTGATAAAAAATACGTTTTGATAAATTGTTTATCTTAGCGGAAAGGAAGTGGGCGGAGTTTAGTTCGACCGCTCTAACATCAGCGCCAATAAAACACAATATTCTCGGTAACTTGGTGAACTAACTACAGCCAAACAACAAGGGGGTCAAGTTTCCAGGCGAGTGTCCAGACCTGTTCTTCTAAGGCCGGGGTTTGCAGTCAGTTAACTCAACGCCTTACAAAACGTTACAGGCCAACTGCGAAAGTGTCATGGACTTACAGGCGTTGAAATGTAGATTGTGTCCACAAGAAAATCCGACTTTTCCAAGTCTTTACACATCACCGCAACCAAATACTAATGACAGATGTGTCTGATTCTCTGATGTCGCGAGGTTCTCGTGAGAGGCGCCTCTGACCAGGAAGCACTCGTCCACGCCCCTGCAGAGTTCAACGAGGCGGCAGAACAAATATTTGCTGTGATGTGATGGTTGTCCTTGGGCGGCGCAAGCAAACACCTTGCACTCGGTGACAGACACTTCCCCCTCAACAGTTCGCCTTGGAGGGCAGTGGTTAGAGCATTCGCCTCCCATCAAAGCGACCCGAGGTCGATTCCCGGTGGGGTCGGATTTTTCGCATATGGGAATCGTGCCGGACAATGCTGGCCCATAGTAGAGCTACGAGTATTTCGTGTACTAATTCTAGAACAGGTTGAAAGGCAAGAATATAGACTACACAGTAACGTCTGTGATTAGACGACAGCTGTTTCGACACAGTTTACAAAACTGCAAGGCAATAATAAATAAGGAAATAATTTGTGGGTGTGTCACGTGCTACCCACTTACCCGGACCGAAGCCAATGGATATTATTCGACTTTGGCCAGTGCGTGTATAGGACTGAGAAGTCTAGGCTGATGCCAGATGTATCCGCGAAATACTCGTGCCTCAACTGACACAGGCATTTGGATACGGCCGATGACTTTTGGGGAGAAGATTTCTGCCGCACTTTGTTTCAATGTCTTAAGAGCACATCTGCTACTCTGCTTCATAATTATTGTCAGCTTGTCTTTGCACCAAGTAGTCTCTCATCAGACTTTACCAATCATAGTAAAGTTATTACGTGGCTAAACGTCTGTTATTTGTAGGTAGAACCTCAAGACACGTGAAGCTGTAAACATACAATCACTGACCATGAAGAACAGCTGCAGATGTTCACGTAAAGCAATGAAACAAAGTGCGGCAGATTTCTTTTTACCGAAAATCATCAGCTGTACCAATAACAATGAAGCAAAATTACAGATGTGCACGTACGGCATTGTAACAAGTTGTCTCAGAATATCACAAGTCCCTATTGATAAGAAGATATTAACGAAATCAGCATCAATGAGCTGATGATGACGTGTTATCGCAGGCGACACGCGGGATGCAGCTAACACTGACTGGCGTGATGCACACAGGAAGATGAGCAGAGATGGACGAAGGCTGCGTGTAGTTCCCAGACCGAGGCAGGATCAACGCGGCCAAGGACACACATTGTGGGAGACTGGGGAACCGTGAACACAAGAGTCCTTATACAGGATTGCCACAGGCTTTTTCACTATAAACTGTGCATTCAGCAGAACTTATAATTTAAAAATAATATGTTTTATTGGACAAATAGATGTTAACTTTTGAGAGTGCTCGAACGTTTACACTGGTTGTTAGTTACATGGAAGTTTTCACATTACAAATCTTAAAGATGGCTGCAAACGGCTGAAAGGAAGCTTAATGCAGTGATCAGCAATTTATCGTGAACGACCTATACAAGTCTGGAAAAACCTGGGAAAGTCAGGGATTTTCAAAGTTGTCAGGGAAAACCTGGATAAGTCAGGGACATTGCTTCTGGTGCCTGGAAATCTCTCTGGGAGAGTGACCGCTAGTACTCTAGAATGTATTAGACGTGGAGTAGAGCCTGTGAGTAACTGATTTCTATATTTTGCCTGCCCATAGTAGTAGCCTTGTCAAAATGTGTACAAGAGCCAAAACATGAATTCGGAAAAATTAATTTTTTCCCTAAATTTTATAAAAAAATTGCAGAGTTTGACTGATGAAGTTGAATTTCATAACTGATTCTCGGTGAAACTATTTGAAATCAGGGTAAACGCAGGTTCTGTAAGCACAAACTGTAGTTTTTTTCTTAAGTATTCATACCTGCCGAAGTTATCAGTCCTATATATAGGTCAATGAACCCACTAATATTTCCGTTTTATAGTAATAACTAGAGGACTTATTCTAGGTTAGGTTGAACGTCAATAACATATACTCCGTCACTTCTGTGGTTGGACGACTGTGTTAACGCACATATGACTAATGTAAGCCAGTAATAAATAAGGAAATAGCTCGTGGGGATATCACGTACTACCCGCTTGTAATGTTAAAAACTAATGGAAGTAGATTGTGTCCGGTGCATGTATAGGACTGAGAAGCCTAGGCTGCAGCCAGACGAATCCACTAAATACCCGTGCCTATAATGCTATCAGTTCCAGGTAGGAGAGACGCCGTGTATTTTGAACGTGCCATACATGTTTGTTGTTGGCAGCAGAAAGGTTAGCTGAGTTAACAGCTGTGTGCCAATTATCTCGCGCTAACCAGTAGTAAAGTACAGGATGTACCTACAAGTGAGAGGGGGATTGGGGGGAGAGAACTGACCCCGGGTACTATTTTATTTAAACAGGGAGCGAATGTGGAGTTTGTTTAATATTAAATAAGATAATTTACGTTAGGAACGTCCACACAGAACTGGCGAAAGTGAAAGTCAGGGTAAACGTGGTGTGCATTTACCACAAAATGCTTTGGTAGTTTAAAATAATGCATTATGTCAAGGGAAAGGAATATTTTGCGTGTTCAGTGGCTTGCATGTTAGAATCCATTGTCCTATGCATATTAAAGCCCCGTCTATTCGTTCATTGCCTGTTGTTCCAATAAGCATCAGCTAGTGGACAAATGGTCTCGGCTAGAGTAAACACAAGCCAGTGAATCTAGCATGCAGGTTATTGAACTCACGAAATATTACTTTTCATAATTATGACGTTACATAATACAGCTCTACATTGCATGACTGTCAGTTTATTTATATGAACAAGGGGTGGAGAGGAGGGACATTACTAAGGTTCACCCGAGGTGCCATAGGGTCGATTGCAGAGTCATATGAGGAAAATCTTGAGGTAAAGGTGAAGCTAAGGAGAACTTGAGTAAAATTTGAGAATTTTTCGTTTGCATTGCAGAGTCAGGAAACTGAGATCTCAGTTGAGGTGAAGTATTACAACAATATTCGCGAGAAAAATAATTCCTCTTCATGCATCGACTTGCGAACGTAGCTAAACGTATATTACTTTCAATTTATAACGCAAAAAACTTACATGACGGCGATCTGATAATTTATGTATAGTGTTTCGCATACTGCAAAGTTGAAAAAATGCAAAATAAAAATTATAAAAATACGTCGTTGATTTTGTTTATAAAATGGTATCGTAACCATTTTGTTTGAAAACAAAAGCGTCATTTTAAAAATATACAGCAAATATAAATTGCGTCGTAGATACCAGAGTCTTTCCCTTACACCGTGGTTATGTTCCTCCTCGAAAATATTACCAATAAGTAGAGATGATGGTTTGTCGCGGGAAAACTTGTCTGTTTGCTGGGTTTCAAGGTACGTTCAGTTTATCAAAACCTCACTGGCTTATTCCTGTACGTGGAGCTGTTACTCTGTTTGACTGAGCCAATAATAATACGGATAATGGTAATAGTTAATGTCTGTTATTGGTCTGCAGACAATTGACATATAACACCCAATCACACATGTTGCAAGAAACTACAGTGCTTTCAAGGGTACATTGGCACAAAACTTTTTCGCGATATTCCATAATCTCTACCAATAAGTTCCAAATAAGAATATTACTCTCCCCCATGTGGCGTTCTAGCCTATGTTTATTGCCACCGTAACTTGTTTGAAGCTTGAGAAAATCTTAGGGAAGGTCTGACGACATCAAGAGTTCCTCCGTTTTTCCTTAGATTTCACTCACTTTTCGTGTCTGCAATGAAAGTTTCGAACATTTAACTCAGAGAGACCTTAGATTTGACTCAATATGACTGTGTGAATACTTCGTGTGGCACTGGTAAAGTTGTCGGCCAACCATTGTGCTACAACTACTGTGTGGGGCGTGGGCGGTGTCGAGATGTCTGACCACTGACGCACCAGTCGCTAACAAGGTAGCTCTTCTGTTTGCTTTACGACACTAGCGTCAAGTGCTGCGTCGCATAACGTTACACAAGAACACTGCTGATCGCTCCGTTAACTCCTTGCCGCATGACAGCCACTGTCTTGGATGAGAGCATGATTCACTATTGCTATTTCACGAAAATATATATCTGCACCACTTTGTTCTAACTCCCAGCGTCTTGGGATTCTACTCGCAATCACAGACGTGTGGTGTCGCAGTTTACATTGTTCTGATAGTGCAGAGTCGTTTTCCATTTGACTGCACCAAAGACACACGGCCAATAACTAGGGACCCCTGATTTTCGCGAAAAGAATTTTGCGTCACTTTGTTTCAGTGACTTACGCGCACATCTGAAGTTCTGCTTCATAAAAAGTGATTGGTCGTCTTAACTCTGACGTGTCTTGGTGTTCTGTTGGCAAATCACATACTTGTGAAGTTGTAGTAATGTTATTGTGATTGGCAAAGTCAAATGTGAGACATCACTTCACAAAGACACCCTGCCAATAAACATGAAGCTGAACTGGAGATGTGCAGGTAAGTCACTGAAACAAAGCGATGCAGAAATCATTTCTCGCAAACTTCCCCGGACCTAACTACTGCGGTTTCCTGAGTTTTCTCACATATTTTATGTTTGATTGTTAGGGCCACGATTTTGTCGCGAAAAGATTTTTGCCCCACTTTGTTTCAGTGTCTATCGTGCACACCGGCAGCTCTGCTTCATGATTACTGGCAGCGTGTCTTTGTTCATACACGTTGCGCATTTGACTGTACCAATGAGAATAAGATTATTGTGAATCCATACGTCTGTAATTTGCCAAGGCGAGTGAGAGTAAAATATTCCAATCACAGACGATGTAGCGGAGCTGCATATGTGGACATGAAGCAGTGAAGCCAAATGTTGCAAAAATATTTTCGCTATAAAATCGTGGCTCTATTGATTGTATGTTTTAAATATTTATTTCAATTTTTTTTTGTGAATTTACGCGATTCGTTATGCGTCGGAACGGTGGTTTATCACGGGAAAAGTAGACTGTTAGGCTTCAATGGGATGTATTAATTTCTGACGCTTTTCTTTTGTTGCTGACGAATCCTTTTTTGACTAAGCCAACGGTAATTCTGGTACGCTACGACAGTACAGTTAAACCGTCCCACACGACCGTCGTGCAATCCAGGGCCAGATACAGCTCTGGATCCGAGTGTTGGGGGGAGGGGGGTCAGGCTTTGAATAGTAGAAATATCCACGCCCCTAGCAAAAAACATGGGGCCTGAAGCTCTTCCCCCGGAAAAAAAAAATTGGATTTTAAGGTGCAAGATGTTGCTGTTTACGGAGTTTCCGAACCAAAAAATTTAATATGCTTCTTTGAGAGATTGAAATATTTTTTTAAGATTAATTATGTTTCAATTGTAAAAATATTTGTGCCCATGTAAAATAATTAGACACATTATTAATCTTCTGCTTCCACGTGTGTCTATAATCGTGTTTGCTCTTGAAACACATACAATAATTTTATTTAATAACGAACCAAATTTCAATAAAACATTTTAGAATACATAAGCTAGAAAACTTTATTCAATATTACGGAAACAATTAGTTTATTACTTAATTTTAAATAACTATTAAATGTGTTGTTGCAACACAAAGTCTTGTAACCATGATTGTGTTGTAAATGTTGTGTTGTCTTTTACAAACCTTTAGGAAAAGTGTAAGGTAATATTTTTCAGTATTTTACTTGGAATTTATTTGGTTTGATTTATTTTTTTTGCGAGCAGTCTCGGGACGGGCCATGGCCGATATGTCCCCCACTCCCCTTTTCTGGATCTGCCACTAGTGCAATCACACAAGACGCAGAACGCTACACCGATTTGGAGAATACGTCGCTGATTTTCAGTAATCTCTACTAACGAGATTGTATCTTGTTCTATTCACATACGTGCTGACCACAGTCAAACACGGCTTGTTCTTGTCTTGCTCGTGGACGACATTGTGTTGCAATGACCTATTCCCGCAAAGCTCCACTTGATTTCTGACTCCCATTGCCTGGATCTTTCAAAGACTCCCAGCAGACCTTGTATCACGGCACACAACCTGAGCGTTTTGAAAGCAGCTTATAAGCAATGCGTAGCGGCAGGAAAATTTCGCGAAATAACTTCAGCCGAGTAAAATTTTAAGTGTGAAAAAATTTTTGCCGGGTTTTTATATTGCATCACTAGAAAGAATGGTATATCGCGAAAATTGTTCGTGCCAGCATACCCTTGAAAACACTGTAGTTTCTTGCAACGTGTACGACTGGGTGATATACACCTGACACGACGTAGCTGTCTGCAGACCAATAACAGACATCAAATATTACAACAGCGTGATTCTTATTGGCTCAGTCAAATTGGACAACAGCTCCACATACAAGCGAAAGCCAGAAATCTTTTGATATGGTGAACGTAGATTGAAACCTAGCAAACAGTCAAGTTTTCCCGAGATAAATCATCTTGTCAACGCCTGACATATCATTATCCACGGCCTGGAAAGCCCTGAACCAATTACAAACATGCAAGTGGTATCAGTTCTCAGGTGAAATTGCCAACTGAATTGAGCGAGCAGCAACCAGTGAACAAGTAGATAAAGCTCAAGAATACTTGACACATTAGAGTTAAGGACGTTGGAACCGTAAAAATCCTAAATTTTATTTTTGTACCAAACACTGTTCAACTTTTACACATAATATAACATGTCATTTCCCCAAATAAAAAAAAAATTAGGTCCCATAGTTTTAGCATAATCACCTATCAAAGTCGCAAAATGGCAGTTGCGGTGTAGCCAAAATAATAAAAAATAATTAACTTGCAGAAACAAGATAATTCATATTAATTCTTAATGATGTGAGCTACTTCAAGACACTTCTGTGAACACAAAACGAAACATTTTTGTATTTTAAAAAAACTTACGAAAATGAGCAAATTTTTGCGTAAATTTCAATTTTGGCTATTACTGAAATTTTCAAAACTAACTTTTGTCAACCATGTCGTAAAATGCATAGATACACTGACTATCAGTTACTGTAATTTTGAATTTATCGGTTAATTACTTTTATTGATTTTGGCTACACCGCAATGGCCATTTTGTGACATTGATGAGTGATTATGCAAAAACTATGAGGGCTAATTTTTTTTATTTGGGGAAATGACGTGTTATCTGATGTGCAAAAGTTGAACAGTGTTTGGCACAAATATAAAAAAAATTGAAATTTTAAGGGTCCAACGCCCTTAAGCCACGGCTGTCTTTAGTGGAAGGCCGGAGTGTTGAATGTGGCAACACTGCATCGGGGGCCTGCTGCTCGTCACTTCTTGGCCACCCTAGTCCCTGCAACGTGTATAGATGCAGCTTTAGTGGCGTGTACACATCTACACTGACTAGGGCAGCCAATGAGCGACCGGCAGTAGGCCTCCGATGCAGCGGTGCCACATTCAAGACTCCGGCCTTCTACTAATGACGGCCATGGTTAAACCCACTGGTTGCAATTTATGCTATTTTGCGGGTTTTATATTTTAAATAGATCCTGAAAGAGATCAGATATCATAAGACCATTACATATAAATGTTAGAAATTGTTTGTACTATGTAGCCTAAGTTTTCCAAAAACATAATTTTCTACAATTTTGCCTAATTATTGACTTAATTAAATTTTATTAAAGACAATAACTAGCCAAAATTATAAACTCGAATATTTTGAAGAAAAATTAGGCTAAATAGTGCACACAACTTCCAACATTGCTATGTAACGGTGTTGTGATATCTTCTATTTCCAAGATTAAAAAAATAAAAGTTACTAAAATGGCATAAATAAAGACCCGTGGTCTTAAGACTCCAGCAAGTCATTGAACTCAGGATATTGTCAAGTTGTCAGCAATGCAGCGTACAAACGAGAGTTAAGTCTATCCCAGAGGTCGACGAACCAGTACTATAGCGATGCGGTGCGTAATTCACACACCTGAAGAGTTGGACCATGGAGAGGGAGGGGGGACACACGCACTGGTCGCGACGGAACAGGCACCGTGTTGTGGGAGGGGGGGGGGGGGGGGGGGCAACGCAGCGACGTGTTTGCGTAACTGTGCAATGGCGAGGCGTAACGGTAACAGCCAGGCAGTTCTGGGGCCCGCTCCGGCGGCCACCAACCTCGAGGTACAACCCCCTCCCTCCCCCACCTTTATATACCAAAATACTGTACTGTATCATCATCGCTCTCATCGGCACCACTGAGCGAGTACAGGTGCCGAATTATAGGAGAGCGAGAACAATTTGACAGCGTTATGAATAGTCGTGTTTCTATGTATTACGTCTAGAGACCGGGGACATTCGCAGTAGTGGTGGCTCTAGGATTGTTGCCAGGAAGAGCACAAGTTGCAGAGAACTGTATAGTGTTGTGCTCTAGTTGACGCTACAGCCACTGACACGCTAATATGTAGGTGCCGCTTATTACTGACTAGTCACTACACAATAAGTAGCCAGTAAAAAAAGGGGGAGGGGTCCCTAATCATTAGAGCCACGAATACAGTTCTGTAATATGCCTCATGTGTAGGGACATAAAAAATCCGCGTTATGTTTTGTCCCATCAACTGTAGGTCTGTGCCACTTTCGCAATTGGTGCGTGATTAATTTGACACTTCCTGTAGGTCGCTTACCCAATAGAAAAGGAGCAACAAATGCAGGCCCACATCACTATCCGTGAGCATCCAATGGACACTTGTCTGCTTGAATACATATATATTCTTGGTGGCTAGCCTACACGTCAGTGAACCCGCGAATTTTTCCTGTCTCTACGTTTGTGCAATTCGGCAACTCTGCTTCAAGGTTATTGTCAGCGCGTCTTCGTCTAGACACGTCTCTCATTTGACTTCACCGTTCGGAATAAGGCTGTAGTGACATGTCTGTGATATGTCAGTAGATCCACATGACTAGAGACCTGAAAAATTCGCTTTTTATTTTAGGCGCAAGCTATAATTCCAGCAACTGTATGTCTGTATCACGTTCACAATTGGCCGTTGACTTACTCGGCACTTCCTGGACGTATACGAGCCAATAATAAGGCTGTAACTGGTTACAGGCCCATTTGACTGTCAGTGAGCAGCTAATAAACAGCTATCACATTCACTACACATATATCCTTGGAGACTAGCCCACGGAACAGTGACTCCGCGAAATTTTCCGGCCTCTACCCATAACTAAAGACCGGAAAAATTCGCGGATTCACTGACCTGTATGCGAGTCTGCAAGAATATTTGTGAACTGAAACAGGCAGAAGTTGCTTATTAGCTGCTTGTTGGTAAAGTGATATGTCTGTATAAGTTACATTTTTATTATTGGCTCAGAGACTTCCAGGAAGTGTCAAATAGGTCAAAGGCCAATTGCGAAAGTAATGCAAACTTGCCGTTATTGGAATTCTAGCTTGTGCTCAAATGAAAACACGAATTTTCCAGGTCTCTACCCGTGACAAGTGAGGGTTCCAATCATCGAAAATGAAGCAGAGATGCGGATGTGCACATAAAGCACTCTAACGAAACGGTGTAAAAATCTTTTCGCCATAAAATAGTTGCTTTACTAATCGTAGTATTGTCCGATTGCAACAACTGAGTACGGAAACTAATGAATGCCTCAAAGGGTTAAACCAACATCTCGTTGATGGTGGAGGTTTGACGCAAGTAGGATCACGTTTGATAAGACATCTGTAGACGTGTGTCAAGCGGCCTCCAAGGCAGGTGATTGCACTGCTCCACCGCGTGTTGTGTTGTCAAGTGGTTCGGAATCCTGCAGCAGACGATCGTGTAGCCACTGGGATCATAAACTAGCTCGAGTACTAAGAAGCAGATCGCTGCACGCGGTGTACGTAGACAGTGATCACAGAAGAGTGTGGTTACCAACAGCTCGCCGCTCATGAATTATGCAACACGCCCCGGAGGTAGGACTCGAACCATCTCTCGCCACGACGGCTCGGCTATCACCACGACCGTGTCTTCGGAGATCCTCCTTGCCCTGGGATGTCCAGCACTGGCAAGGCGTTGAGGGAAACGCTCCACGAATGTAATTACTTTTTTTTTCAACCTTCGTATACCTTGAGCCACCAGATTTTTTTGTGAAAATAATTTTGCACCAACCTGTTCCAATGTCTCAAGGTCACGATTTCCTGTTTCTACTTTTTTTGCAATTTAAATTTCTTACGTCTAAACGAGCCCAGATATCAAAATATGTTGCGCAGTTTTCTTTACAATGATCTTCTCCATGTTAGCAGATTTTATTCACGGCAGTAAATATTAAGGTTTGAGCTAATTACGCGATTAACGAAATTCTGGTTGACTTTTTAGTCTAAACCGTGCAATTTCTTGCCTTAAAGAAAATTAGCTATCACGACAAAAGTAATTTTAAACAAAACTGAAAAAGATGTTTTTGATATTTGCTCTCGTTTAATCTTAATAAAATAATAATCACACAAACAGTATAAACAAGTTATAGGATGTTTTAACACTCAATATATTTAAGTCCTACCTACAAATCACAAACATGCAATGTAGCAGTTTTGGAGAAGATATATACGTGAAATACTTTACTGTAAAGGAAAAGGAAATTATTTAAAAATTCGTTCGAAGCAAAGGCGTACACTGTAAATCAGGCATTTGTTTCATATATGTACCTGAAATATGAGGCCTAATGCAAAACGCGCCCTAGAATTTCCTGCTGCAGTCCGTCGATGTAATTGCAGCTGTGATATAATTGACAAGACTTTACTTTTATATATTATTTTTAAATTCTAAACCTGTCATTTGATTGGGGGAGGGGAAAATGGTGGGCGAAAGAACGATGGGGAGGGGGGCAGTGGGGACTTTTGGGAACTCAAACCTCTGATAGTGACCTACCAACTGACAAAAATTAAGCATTTAACGAATATTTCCGACATTAACACTTTTGTCTACTTTCTTTAACTAGGGAAGAGGGCTAAAATCACGACTTGAACTAATCGGTATTACGATTATGACAAAAACAGTTCGCACTAGCCAAAAATTTTACTAGAACGTATTTTAATGATAGACTAGAAGAAAAAAATAACAAATATAATATCAGTTCGTGACCATTAGCTACGACATAACCAAGAGACAAAATCTGATGCTTGGAGGGCGAAGGGCGGGGAAGCACAGATGAACGGCGAAGTCTGGAGACTTTTGGGAAATCATACATACTTCTGGGAGTGACTGACGAAAATTCACCTTCTGTCAGAATCATTTCCAACATTTCGTTTTTTTTTTTTTTTTTTTTTTTTCAGTGACCGGCCTAGAGAGCCAACGAGCATGTAAGTATACAAAATGTAGTACATATACTAGAGAAGACACTCAAGGTTATAAAACGAAACTAGTTTTTTTTTTTGCTAAATGAAAACCTACCAATGTCGAAACATAAAAATGTATGTTTGAAAGGTTGGTGCAACACACACATATACACACACACTCACACACTTCTAAATACAGGTTAAGAAATATATAAACCAAGTTTATTCATTGTTATTTGCAACTCATATCACTTAACATTATACACAGTTTGAGTATTATATATAAAACTTTTGTAAATAGACGTTAACAATCCTATTTCAGACGTTAATTTCTCGTTACATACCAACTGTCATTACACAAATTGGACAGCGCAATACCAGTAACATGACACTGACAAATACGTAGTATTTTGGTCACTACATTACTGGAGAGTATTATTGAGCTTTCGTTATTTTTTAAGTTGTCATCGCTGAACAATACATTCCTAACACATTGGTCAATGTTTTTCTCACAAAACGTGTAACTATTAGTTATTGTTCTGCCGGTACTGGACCTAGCAATGAAAGAATAACGAATCGGAAATTAAATAAACCGCATTCCGATACTCACTGATTTGAACGGTCATGTGCTTTCAGTAATGTCAGTTCCGGTACTGTTGTTGAGCACTGAATGTCACTGAAGAATTGTTAATAGCTGACTCCTCGTGCGAGGCTACAATGGCTATTGATTCCACTGTACGCGTAGCGGGTGAACACCGACATTGGTGCGAGATTAATAACCTCTAGCCTCTAGCAACTTTTATAAACATTTTAAATCATGGTGATAAATGAGAATGAATTTAATGTACATAACACATATCTTGAGAAGGTTTTTCCAAAGAAGTTATTAAAAATAGCATTAAAATTATATTGTTATATTTCTCAGAAGAATATTAGCGGATTATGATTTGAAATACTTATCCTTATAAGACTCTAAGTTTTTAAATACATTAGGAATCTGAACTTGTAACTTGAATTCGTATTCATGAATGAGATTTATTTTATTTACATGTTCATTACTGCCAATCGTTCCAAAACTCTCAAAAGTCACTGTCAGTGACGATATTATTACTGGATGATTACTGATGTGTACAGATAGGAAAAATTCGTGGATTCACTCTGACCTGTAGGCTAGCCTCCAAGAATATATATATGTATACATGCTGCTCATTGGATGCTCGCTGACATAGTGATACCGCATGATTGGGTCTGCATTTAGTTGATTCTTCGCAATTGGGTCAGGACTCTTCAGGAGGTGACAAATGAGTCAAGAGCCAAATTACGAACGTGTCTCTAACTTACGGTTGCTTGAATTCTAACCTGTACCCAAAACGAAACGCGAATTTTTCCGGCCACTACTGATTACTGACGTGGTTCCATTATTGCTGATGGTCAGACAACAAATGAAATTAGTGCTCACAAGCAAGCAGTATCGGGATGCTGCGACAGTGTCTCGGACCCTGGGAAGAACTTGGTACGCCAGCAGGCGAACAGAGATAGGTCCAGGTTGACGGGGGGGGGGGGGGG
>PNEQ01012013.1:0-32118 GCA_003012365.1 Medauroidea extradentata | reverse complement strand
TTGCCTTTGATTATCTGGGCCGCCAATGATGAGTATAGCAGAAACATTCCGTTCAAAAACCCCTCAATATGTCCGCGTGCCTGATATTGAAGAGAATTAGGAAATATTATCATAGTCTAATTTTATACCGCTACCTCTCGTGTATAATCTGTGAAAATAATAAAAATACTTTTACAACATTGGGAAGATAGAAGGAGATAAAGGGAACGCAAAACAGGAGTTCTTACTTTTTCAGGGCAAGTTTTATCTTCTCTTCATTTGACGTACAAATATTGGTTTCCAAGTAAAAATATTTGATTTAGAAAACAAATAAAAATGTTTGCTTGTAAAACCAATTTTAGGTACATATTCCTTAGCATTTCTGTGCTAAATCTGCATTACATGTAAAATGCAAGTAGTAGACACAGTGAGAAAATTTTTTTAAATTATATTTGCTATCGCTGTTTTGCAATTATTAAACTGATAACGCCAATTTAGCACAAAAATGTTAAAGGACTTATACAATAAATTGGTTCTATGCACAACGATTTTTTTTATTTTGACTCTAAAACAAATATTACGACTTAAAAGCCAAGAATACGTCAAGGAAATAGCGGAATCTTATTAAATAGTGGAACGTAGCTTTCTCTTCACGTTTGGGGCACGGGATCGTGGAAGGCGATAAGTCGAAAATAACACGCCTCTTCAAATACCTCATCTAGAGGCACGAGTATTTCGAGTATTAATCTGGCAACAGCCTAGACTTCTCAGACCTATACACACACTGGCCAAAGTAAAATATTTGTTGGCATGTAACCGTAACACGTGTTTCCTTATTTATCACTGGCTTGCAGTCGTCAAAGATGTGTTAAAACAGGTGTAGTCTAATCACAGAAGGAGCAGTGAAGTATACAATATTGACATTCAACCTGAGCTAGAATCAATACGCGATATAATCGTGTGTGCGTCTCTAGAGGCCTCTAGGCGCGAAGGACTAAACTAGCGTGCAGTGTTGTTATTTGTGGAATGTCTGTGGTAATGTCCAATGCAGATTTGTATGGCTTAGTTTTACGATGACGATCGATATTTTCACAGCTATAGCAACGCGAAAAAGCCATTTTAGCACTATTGAGGAGCTTACGAATCGTGTTTTTAATAAGCGAACGGCATATTTTAAATCAAAGGGACATAGTTTGAAGTGTGTCTTGTTTTCGTAGATAAAAGTACTGTAAATATTTGTGACAGTTACACATGAAAAAATACTTCCCGTACCTCGCTACAGCACGACTCACGTGCCAGGTCCACTAACTATTAAGGGGCCTGCATACTTGCGCTTCTAACGCGTTGCAGAGAGTCGCGGCTGTTCTTCCTTTGAAGAAATCATTTAACGCAAAATATATTTGAATATCTATGAAAAGAACATACAATTCAAACTATGTCGCTATAGTATAGGATAAAGGATAATTGTAAAGTACTGGACGCCATGTGAGTAGCTCGCGCGAAGAGACGATTATAATTTATACATGTCGGTTAGTGGCAACCTTGCCACTCTTGCCTCACGCGCAAAAACTAGCCTATCTACGGAGGACCCTTAACCAGTGGCGGTAAGTGCTGTAATCTCAAGGGCCAGTTACTGTGTAGGTATATTTTACATACAGAGTATATTTAAGGGTCGTGCTCCTCAGAACATTGGAAATATAAAACAGTATACAAAAATGGTTTACCCAGCGCCATTAACAAGATATGGGTCAGGTTAATTCTACTACAGGTTATAAAGATCAAAGTTAAAAGTTTGGCACAGGAAAAATTTCTGCCGCTTAAGCACTTATACAGGTAGCCTAATGGGTGCAAACTGACAAATCACAGAGCTTTCCTGAATTTCAATTTACGTAAAGTTGATCAATAAAAACGCCAAATGGGTTTATTTTCAATTCAAAATTAAGTTAAATGACTTCTGTCACTCCGAAGCCTATTTAATTTTACTACAGTTTCGTACTTTATCTGGTCCCCTAGCGATAACAGCGAAACTTGCGGCAGACATTTTTTCTTTGCCAACCTCTCCCACAGAAAAACACATTTATATATAACCTGTAGTAGAATTAACCTTAGTAAGGGACAAATGTGCAGGGAAGACAGACGGATACAGTGGAGAAACCCGTCCATTGCTGTGACGACAGGAAAGATGAAGCACACACGTAGGTGACACGAAGTGCCCCATTAAACCACAAGCGTGCCAGAACGTTTGTAGTCAGTCATTACCACTCAGTGTTGTTGTTACGAGGGCGAGGAGTCAGTTTTGATGCCATGTCTAAAAGTCTAAAAGGGCGAGTATAAATACAAAATATGTTAACTATAGGAGTCGTAACACCATAGAGGCCTAACTTCCTTAAGAGGCCGGGGTACATAATTCGACGCTAAAACCATTCATCTATAACTGCAGGTTTCTATTAGCCAATTTTTAAAAACTAAACAACGTCAATCCTAGACAATAGTTTTAGCCAACGTTTTAAATAAAATCATTTCCAGTGTTACGAACTTCTGAGGCACAATCTCTGACGTCGGAACCTCGTGGGTTCAACTGCGGCGCAAGAGATCTCGCGAAATGAATTAGTAATTTTGGATAAATATTTACTCATAAATTAGGCAATTACAATTGTCTAAGATTGCCATTGAGTATTTTATCCATATTGACTTCGAAAAAAGCGCAGAAACCAATTGATGTTTTCAGCGTTTATTTACCTACCACGCACTCTTAAGGTCGCCGCCTAGCACATCAGCAGAGATACTCCATCAATGTTTGGGCAGGTGTCGTTGGTGATTGGTTGTTAGGACCACGTGTCCTACCTGGCCGACTTACTGGTCGCGTGTACCTTCATTTACTGCAGTACGAGCTACTCGACAGTTTGTATGATGTGCCTCGTGGTGACAGGATGTGTAAGTGGTACATGCATGATGGTACTTCGGCATATTTACACGTGGCTGTTCGGGAACACGTCGCACGTATGTTCAATAACAGGTGTATCGGTCGTGGTTTGCCAAAACCATGCCCTCCCAGGTCTCCTGACTTTAACCCACTGGATTTTTTGTGTGGGGATATTTAAAAACTGGCGTATGCCAGCCCTGTTTACTGTGGCCACAAACTACAGGAACGCATTGTGGATGGTTGCCACTGCATTCGGAACACACCTGGAATTTTCGAGCGTGTACGAGCATCGATGCGAAGACGTGCTGAAGCCAGCCTTCACATGAACGGCGCCCATTTCAACACTTGTTGTAATGTCTTCGTCCACATGAGTAGCATTTTGACCTTCTGATCCTCGGGGACACTGGTATCATAGGGTTCCTGTTGTAACATGTAATGTGTAGAGACACTGGAAAATCGCGAAAATATTTAAAATAGTCTCCAATGAAATGTAGTATATCAATCGTGACACGTGTTAACAGTTTTCAGGCAAATCACACACGTTCTGCGTTAAAACTGTACAGTTATAATTGGGTCTGTTGAAGAGGGACACAGTGCTTCATATAAACTATAGCCAATATAGGTGCACAACCTACAGTGTTATACATAGCATGTTGGAGTCTAGCAAACAATCAACTTTTCGCGCGATTTACCAGTGTCTCTAGTAATGTGTCATACTGGGAAAACCATTGATTTCCGGAGCTATGTTTATTAGCATAATTTGCTTGTTTCATCGTCCTCTACACACCCCTTTCCTTTGTACCTATAATTACAAAAGATCCTGTATATGTGGACGCAGCATTTGTGAAAATACTTTTCATGTAGAACACATGTGTTTTTTTTTTGTTCCAGCCATATTAAAGCCCTTGAACAGCATTACAGGCGTTTGTCGAGATCCTGGTGATCGACAAAATCAGGTCACGTGACTGAGACAGATAACCTACCCTACTGGGGTGGGTGAGTTCTCGAAAGCGCCTCTCGCGACCCGCTGGGTCAGTTTCACTCGCGACTATAACCGCGAGGCACTTGCGCCGTTGTAGCCGCAACCTTGCCTTCCGACACACTACGCCTTTCGCCGTCCAAACACACGGCGTAAATGTAATGCACATACCTCTAGCGATCGCTCGTCCTTGAGTCTCGCAATCTGCCGTTCTTGACCGTATTGCTTTGTGTCACACTTGGCGACACGCGACAGCGCGGTAAGTCCTTTCAATTTTTTTTCTCGACATTCTGGTCGACCGCACAACACTACGACGGCTGACTGCTAAAACGGCGTGTTGAAACCTCGGCGCTCGTTTCGTATGCGAAACATTTAGCGCCATCGCCGACGGTGTTTGTGTCGGGAATGCAAATAACGCGATAACGTCACCACTGCGAAGGTCAAGGCCACGCCCGCTGTAAAGAACAGCAATAACTATCTGAGGAGACTTGAATGACCGAGCAGACGGTGGAGACGGTTATAAAAAAACACTCACGAGCCGGAGAAAAGTTAAGTTTTAATCCGTCACGTGAGCAAGTTTTGTCGATTTCCAGGATATTAAGGCCACGGGTCCCTATTTATTCTAATTTAGTGATTTTAATTTTTAAATCCTGAAATGGGGCAGATATCAAAAAACCGTTAGCCTACACATAAACGTTGGAATTTGTACTATGAAGGCTGATTTTTTCAAAGCATAAGTTTTTTTTTATAATTTTGGCTAGTTATTGACTTTAAGAATATTTAATTAAGTTAATAATTTGCAAATTATATATAAACTTATGTTCTGAAAACATTCCCTTATGGAAATAGCTTATATCCGAATTTGGCCAGATCTGAGACTGATCTGGACCAGATATCAATTAGTGTAGATGTAGTGTAGATCTGGCCAGTTTAAGATCTAGCCAGATATACTTTTTTAATATGGGTTAGGTTAGATAGTACAACCAATTTCCAACATTTATATGTAACAGTTTGGCGATATCTGCTCTTTTTCAGGATTTAAAAAATAAAACTCACAAAAAAGCATAAATAGAAACCTGTAATGCTGTTCGGGGTTTTAAACGGAGGGGATTAAAAAAAGCCGGCATATTTTACAATTACATGTTACTTCTTTTACCAAATGCCAAACTCGCAGCAGACTTTCACATGTTAATGTATTTATACTACGTAATTATTCGTTTGGTGCTTGTTTCTTCATTGTCTTCAACACAGGGCATTCGGTTTCACTTCGCTGTGGGTTTAGTTAAGGCAAGGTTAATTATACTACGGGTTGGAAAGATCAATGTCAAACGTTTGTCATAGGGAAAATTTCTGCTGCTTGAGCGCTGGTGTCTGTAAAAGTTGTAAATTGACCAATAACAGAACTTCCTTGACTTTTAAGTTACAACACTTTAGTAATTTAAAATGCGAAATTGGTTACTTTTTACTTTAAAATTAAATGACTCGTGTCATTTCTTAGCTTATTTAAATCTAATTTTACTACGGTTAAGGTAACTTCCACTACAGGTCAGAAAGAAAATACGTTTTCTTATGGGAGAGCTTGGCACAGGGAAAATTTCTGCCACTAGTTTCGCTTCAATCGCTAAGGGACCAGATACGTACAAAACCGTAGTAAAATGAAATTTAAATAAACTTGGAAATCACAGAAGTCATTAAATTTAATTTTAAAGTGAAAAGAAACCGATTTTGCGTTTTAAATGATTAACTTAATGTAACTTAAAATTAAGCTCTGTGAATGGTCAATTTACACCCATTACCGATACCAGCGCTCAAGCGGCAGAAATTGTCCCTGTGACAAGTTTATAACGCTGATCTTCATAACCTGTAGTAGAATTAACCTTACTACGGTTTCGTATTTTATCTGGTAGCAGCGAAACTAACGACAGAAATTTTCCCTGTGCCAAAATCTTTAATCTACCGTAAGAAAAAACATTGATCTTTCTCACCTGTTGTAGAATTAATCTTTCGTGTGTAGCTCACTGTTCACATGTTCTTCGTGACAGATAGCAACTTTGACAAGATTAAATACTGAGTGCAGTAATAAGAAGTTTTTATAAACCGTTAAGTTGCGCCTACTGAAAAGCATTTTCTATTCTGTTGAGAAATATTTAAATATTTAATCTTCTTAACCAAAATTAAGGTAACTCAAAATCCTGTCCTAGACATGATCTAAGATGGACTAAACAACCCAGGTTAGTCAATCAGTGTATTTACTAATATTATTAGGGTTTCTATTTTTATGTTTTAAAAACTAATAACATTATGGTACTGTGAAAGATATAGGAATGTAGAAAACAGTTTGTACAAATTGTATGTGATGACTTTAAAAAATGGGCAGGCTTAGTATGAAACATTGTACTGTATAAAATTGAGTATGTTATGTGTATCAATTATGTACATCATGAACACATTTTTTTCTCTTTGTCTAATATCATTTACTTTTTCTATAGCCTTATAGCATAGCTGCATTAAAAGGCTCAGTGGAAATTAAAATATAATACATAAATAAAAAACGTCTGCTAACACCCGCTTATTCTGCCAGAGAGAAGGGTAGCGAGGAGGTTGACCAAGGAGTTGCTCTTTGACTTCTTTAACACGTGTAAACTTTACTCTGGTTACTTATTGTACACCTAAATAAAGCTGAAATTTGTTCCTACGTACCCTGCCCTCGTGAGTTTACATAGTCACATCTAGAACGATACCCTGTTTTCATAAAGCCTTTATGCGGGTTCGCTAAGTTACGTAACCAGGGTTTGTTGATTCTGCATGACCAATTAAAGAAAGATTCTATTATTATTTATGTCAAGCAGTTTCCCATTATTGTATCCTATGCTTTGTCCAAGAGAAATTTTTGATAAAACTATTTAAATAAATTGTATTGCTCAAACACTTATAATACAATAAAACTGTCCAATACTCCCCCTTAAGGCGGCTGGAGGTTGAAACAGAATGGTTCGAAATTCAAATCGGAGGCATCCCAATTCTTTTGCATAGCGGTATTGTTAATTATTTTAAATGTAAAATATGACGTGTGTAAACTTATAATTTTAATTTATTAAACGATGCACTATATTAGTCACCCGATTGTATTCCAATAAAATTAACGTTACTAAAGAATACCGTTAGTACCCACAGCCGATAGAATCACTGCCATCAGTTAAAAAAAAAAAAATTGCCGCCATAATCAGTAATACTTTTACTATGGACAAGTTTGAGTGACAACACAAATATTAAAACGGAATATGTGTAGATATGTTATCTGAGCAAATGTACTTATTTGAAACAGATTTTATTCCTTAAATACAGCGTGTCTAGATTTTTATTGCAATTTCATAATCTTGGCATGCACGCAGTACATGAACAGAGCTGCCATCACTCGCTCCACACGGAAGTTCTTGTTTGTCGCCTCGTCTTGATAAACAAACATGGCTGACGCCCGCAACAAACGAGTTTGCAACGATGCAAAATAGTTTATCAGTTCTGGCAGCTATATAATTAAAAAAAGGCTTCAAAAGCTCCTTCAATTATTTGAATTACAATAAAATAACTGTTATATTAATTCCCTTAGTTAGCCTAAAACGTTCAACTAAGATTATGGTTATTTTTCCCTTGCAGCCGATTTTTTACCTTTTCCACCATTCGCCAATAAAACAGCAGTGCAAATTTAACATGAAGAGTACAGATTTTACCGCAGTCAAATGTAAATGGCATGCCAAGACGTAGCTTGTGTGCCGGACTACAAAGTTTACTTACACGACAGTCTAAATCAACAGTTATTTGGGCACATGTTGTTTAAATTATAAAATAATATGACACAATACAATACGTTACTGAGCACACGGTGTAAGAGACATCTTTGGTTCATGTTACCAAACAATGTCGACTTATGATGCGTTTAACACACAAGAAATAAGTTCCCTTCAGAACAGTCAAAATTTACCGACGATATGATCAACAACAGCATACCGGTGACAAATGAGCAGAATCTCTTACCTCGCTTCGATACTGCAGTCGTAGGCGAGCTTTCGGAAGATGTCTCCAGATGCTGGGGTGGTTTGCATCACACGGCGGGCGAGTAGAACAGAACTAATCACTAATAACCGACGTCGCCGACAGAGCAGAAGTCTTTAGCAAGTCGCGCACAGCAGACAAAGGGCCGAGCGGCAGAGGAGGAGGGTGGAAATGTAACGGTCAAACACGACGCTTCACCGTCGAAGGCGGGCCGCGCACTGAATGCGGCGGGCAGTTCTGCAACCTGCGCGCGCACCTAGCCGCTGTGGAGGGGAAGGGGAAGACAGGTGCTAGAGCTGGAGAGGGAGGGGAGGGGACTACCTGCACCGCGGGCCGCTCGCCGTCAATTCCGTCTCTCTCAATGGACCTGATGAATGGCCCGCTGGGAAAACTGGTCTTTTCCTTCCTGCTTTCAAATACTTAAAGCTTTTCACATATGTTTAATTTACTGGCAAGAGAGGAAGCACAGTTCAGTTTGGAGAAATTTTCGCCAGCTGTTAGTAAGAATGTATTGGTTTATGGCATACGCCATTGCTTATGATTTGTTGATGAAACCTGTAAAACATTAAACATGCAAGCCTCAAAGATAACAAGAGAGTTAATCGTAAAGAAAATAACGGATGTAGTTAATACAAAAAATTAACATTTTTAATATTTTAATATTATAGTATCGTGATAAAATAAAAAAAAATAGGAAAAAATATATTTTTTTTACATCACGTACACAGTTGTCTTGTTTCTTCGCAGCTTGCATGTTCACAAAAAACACATTCTCAGAATAAAGTCCCAGTGCAACAAACATTTAAAGAATTCGCCAGCTGAGTCAGCTAATATTTATTTGAAACTCCTAGTACAGACGAATTTTATAACTACGACATATTACTGTCCAGGAACGTAGTTATAAACTTATCGAATTCGATTAGCTTTATCATACGTAGGATTTCAACATTTTTATTGCTCTTCAAAATTCGTGTAAAATACATGTACTCTTATTGTTAACGCACTATTTTGGATACCTAAAGGCTTAACTCCATGCATCATATGTTTTGCCTGTAATGTACAGTAGTTCACATAGCAACTTCCTGTATGTGCATTAAGTAGTGCAATTACGTGGTAGATTATCGATTATAATAGATCATTATCGCAATTCGTGGTTACTCTTTTAATCGGAATATTGCGAAAAAAAAATGTGTTCGTATTCATAGGGACCGGAAATTCACACGGAAGGATTTGTTGCACTTTGTTTGAATGCCTTGCGTACACAACTACATCCAGAGGCGTCACTTAGGGGCAGGGGGCAAATGCCCCCCCCCCTAGATTTAGAATTTTATACATATAGAAATATTTTTTATTTTGTTATTTAAATAATGCTAACTTAAGCACATATAACTCAAGTTTTAATATTAAAGTTTCGAATTTATACAAGCTTAGTTAATAAAAAAAGATGCAGCAAGGTCACCGTCGCCGAAAAAAAATATTGTCCCCCACCCCCCAAGAAAAACCTGAAATGACGCCTCAGAACATCCTTGATTCCTGGTTATTGGCAGCGTGTCGCTGTGTACTTATTTGAATGCGCCAATCAGAACAGGGCTACTGCGATATCACACATCTGTGGTTTGCGGGTAGAAACCAACGAGGCTTGAGAGATAAAACCAGTCAGTCTTTGACTACACGAAGCAGAGCTGTATAGTTCTGCATATAAGACACGGAAACAAGTCAGTGAAAGAAACTTTCAGCTAAAACTGTCGTCCACAGTCATCAGGCCTCGAGATCTAGACACAGAATACTTAGGAATACAGAAGTGAAATAGCCAGTAGAACTGCGAACTTGGTCACACACGCCAGCAAAATGGCTGCGCTGGCCAGCAACATGGCGGAAACACCTACTGTTAATAAGTGTAACGCAGCTGCCCTGCTAGTCGGCAGCCAGGCCAATAGGAAACATGTAGTAACATGCAGGAGTCAAACATACACGGGACTGGTATCAACAACCTTGGGCAGCCAATAAGCGGTGAAGTTCGGTCGTATCAAATGATCCGCCACGTAATTTCACGTCTGTATTACTATTTAGTCTGTGACTTAAAGTAGACTTTCAGTTCATTCGGCAACAAGCAACTTTACTATAGGTCGTTCGGGATAAAGTGAGCACTACAGATTTAACCTTTGAAAAATATCACTAGTCGTTATTGCATATAATTCTGCATTACCAATAGTCCTCTTACTGCTTGTATTGTTGGCAGCGAAATTACGCAATATAGTTCCGTATATTTTTATCTTTAAACACAACAATACTGAAATATAATCAACCGAAAGCGACATAATTGTAATTTACATAGTTAATAAACTTTTTTTTATCAAACTATACAGGTACCTACTGACAGCACAGTTTATCTTACACGCGCAAAAATTAAGTGACGTGTCCAGAGAGGTTAGACACTTCGCATCGTTAGCGTGGAAAGATACGATTTTAAATTGAAAGTAGAACTTTAGCAGGACTTTTTTGAGTGCTCACTTTATTTCGAACCACCTATATCAGATTTTCATAAACACACCGTGAAACATATTCCCGTCAATTCCATGCAGGTAGAGGGCGATTATTTTATAAGTTTACATCTAAACAAAGCCATCTTTTAACAGCGTCGCAGTTGAATGGACAAGCCCCTGTGGACGACAAAAAGAAACAGGTATAAAACGCAGGTCGATTACCATGCTACCTGGTATGGGCCAGTGAACAATTAACTGTCATTTTATTCTACAGAAGGTAGCCAAGTCTAGCGTTAAGAACACTGAACACATGAAACACGATTATTCCTCGTGAAGGATAATAATAACACTACACTACCACTGAAAACTTACAGCAGGAATAAAATATTACAGCGTTTCTGCATCAGTAATTCAGATTAATACAGGACTCTAGGTATTTTACGCTGCAAATAAATGTCTTCAGCTGCATCAAGAACTCGAGCATAAATAATTCGTTCAGAGGCTATTTGGCATGTTTTTAAATCTCGGAGTGGAGCGAAATTACTACGTATTTTAATTTGTTTGTTTATTGAATAAGTTGGATTGTTTTGGGAATAACTTTAGAAACTAAAGAAATTATGAGTTACCTGACTCGTGAGTCAATAGCCAAGAGTCCCGGGTTTAGTTCCCTGTCAGGGAGGTCAATATTTACAGTTACCACTCTGGGTTCAGGACGTGTAGTGTTGTCCTCTCATATTCATAATGCGGAAGACAGTGCAGAGTCACCTCGCATATTCGACCTCTGAGGATGTCGTGGTCGACGTCAGCCGGCGCCCTCCCTGGTTCTAAACCTGCCTGAACGTCTGACTCCATCATTCATGAAGCGTATTCAGGTGTTGGTATTAGGGAGGGGAGAATTGTAGCTTACTTCGAGCGTCTTCAACGAAAATAAGGTTCTCGTTATTTAACACGGGAGTTCTCTCTCATTATACGCTGCCTGGTACGCCTGTAGCATTACAATCTTCCTGCTGGCTTGCATAATCATGCAACTTATATTCAACTCAATTCGATCATTACCTAACACTGTTTATCATTGTTGTGTGATCGGAATAGTTCGATAAAAGCGTACCTATGTACGTATAACAGCAAAGGGGCATAAAAAATAGAGATCTCTCACTGCAAAATTTATGTTATTAGAGTTTTACTACTGCGTGGTTGGTATCTAATGCTTCTCATGTCCCCAGCCAGACACCACGAAATCAAACTGAAATAATTTATTGTATTTTACCTATGTTTTATGTTATCAATAGTGAGGAAATACGCTTGTGGTGGGCGTGCTACTGCTTTTTTGACTTTACAAAATACAAAATATATGTAATTTAAACGTTTTGTAATTATGTTTTTTTTTCTGCGTACCGAAGCGCTTGAGACCATAAATAAATAGCTTTCCGAACTGCTGGAAATGGAGAAGAATTAGCATATCGACATCTGTCTGGCTTCGAATTTTCACAGTGAACCTAAGATCTGTTAACTTATACTTTTCATGTTTACTTTATCCGCGTTACAATAAATAACTACAATACAATCCACATATCTCGCAACGTAACTAAACGGCAGACACCTTTGTTTTTGGTACAAGCAATGCGACCACGAATGCGACTCTCCAGCGTAACTGTAAATCAGAAAGTTTTAAAAACGTATGGAATTGTTTTGTAAACATTAACATTTATACGTTTCATGGAATGAAGAGGCGGGGGAAACGGGAGATCCCCAAGAAAACCCGCCGGTCGGCGGTATCGGCCGGCACGATTTCCACATGCGAAAATTTGGAGACCGACCCAGCTGGGAATCGAACCCGTAGTGCCTTGGTGGAGACGAGCAGTCTAACCACTGTGCCATCCGCGGCCCTTTAGACGCTAAATTGATAAGTTATTTCAATGTAGATAGGGTTCAATTATTAAAAACCTACCCCAGAGTTCTGGCGAGAGCTAGAATAGGTACTTTATGTATTAAATTTTAGTCGATGTTGCTGTATCTCTGTACATGTCGAACCTACAGATATGTCACCACTGGCCTAGTTGATCATTTCGGTGAGGTTCTACATGGCTGTAGCTACGGTATTTTATGTTGCTGTTTTTTAATATCTAAAAATAAGTATTTTTTTTTACAAAGACACTCCAAATTCTCATTTACGATATTTCCCCACCTTTTTCCTATAGTTATATTTTCATATTGCCAGTTGGTTTTCATCCAAAAATGGTATTTTGAGAGGTGACTGATGCCCATTTAATGTAGTTTAACATGGTAATCTCTATCCACACAATTCAGAAAGCCGTTTATGATATCAAGTATTTCATTAAGTTTAAAAAAATTCTTCACTTTGGTTAAATCTCTATCATAGTGTCCGTAAGTAGTAGGGCTTTAAAAAAGTTCCTGTACGTAAGTTTAAATCTATCATACACAATTAAACGGTTATTGCTTTATATGACTTCCTAAATAGGCTGTATTTCTGTGTGGGAGGAACATAGTCAGTGGAGTGGTAAGAGTGCAGTTGACCGGAGTATGTTATGCAATATTACTTCTATGAGCAAACCACTCTAATCGCATGCAGTGCTTTACTGTTGTTGTTTTCCAGACAGGGCCTTGAGGATGTGACCATGTCACTGTTGTGGGAACTGCCTACACATGATTTTAAGTCCAACATATGCTTCTACATGTGTGGTTTTCGAATTCGATTACTATTCGGCGCAGTCTGAAATTGCCATTTTCAAGGGCACTAAAATAATGTTCGTATTAAAGAGTAGGCGTGGAGGCCCTTTAAGAGTATGTATGGTAGATAAATAAATGCAGAAAATACCAACTGAAATCGACACGTTTTTGAAAGTAACATGGGAAAACTACAGAACAACAGTTACAGATTGTGATATTTGCCAACTTTATGACAATGATGCGTCTCTTTCGTCGCAAATAAACTTGCGAGATTTCCCCGTCAGAGATTGTTCTTTAGAAATACATTACTTGAGAAAAATTTTGTCTCAGAAATTTGGCAAAGGATTGTTGGTTTTTATTTTTGCAAATATGCTTCGGGAAACGTACAATTTTAAACTGATCATTTTACTGCTAAATTATGTAACACGTCCTTGTAAGTCTTAGTGTTTTTGACGGTGTAAAGCTCGTTACCCATTGTCTAGTGACAGCGTCCTGTATTAGAGCATGGTGGAGCATTGTTACATTCACCGATGTCTGCGTCACTCTTGTATCATGTTTATTTAGCGAGGTGACAGTGACAGTGACCTGTGCAGGTTGGTTCGCGCCCACTGACTGGCGTGAATCACTCCAGTGTCACGGTTACTTGGTGCTCTCAACTAGTTCACTTCAAAACAAGCTCACTATCGTACACGGCTGCGCGAGGTTTGGACTTGTTTACATCATCTATACTTGCTCTTTATCAAAATAACCTGCACGATTATTCTACACTTAATTTTTCTCTGCGTGGTATTCTACATAAAGAGAATACAAAATAAAAATAAGCCTAGTATTTATGTACCTCGTAAAATAAATTGTAGTGTATTACATAAGGCTTATTTTTGTTTTGTATTCACAATATGTGATATACTTCGCAGAATAAAATTTAAGCGTAGAAATTTTTCTGAAGAAATTAACACTTGGCTTTGCCGTTTCAGAAATTCGATTAAATTGTGAAAGAAAAAATTGAGGACATTGACATATTAAACAGGATACATAAGTGAAATGGTGACGTAGGTCGGGTAATCAATGTTAACTAGATAAAATATATCCGACTGAAAATGTGCAATGGGAACACTTCTAATACCAAACAAACTTGAATAATATTTCAAATGATACATGTTAATATATCTGGTCTTCAAATAAATGCTCCGGATGTTACAGTAGGCCTATATAAATAAAAATACACTTATATCTTGGGCATTTTTTTCCTTCTGGTTTCATCTTGAAGTTTTTCTGCAAGACGACCACATTCGCTCCCCATGGTGAAATAAAAAATGGTCCAATTTAATATATGAATAAAATAACGTACCAAACTCTGATGCTGTCATCAGATTTTATAAAACATTTAAAGAAATACATTAAATATAAATTGTTATTTTGAATTAAAGGCATATTTATATCCTGAAGTGTTTTCAGGCATCCAGTCATAACTTGGTGATCTGGTGATCGACAAAAACTTGTCACTTTACTGAGCAAACCTACCTTACACCAGCAGGTTACTTGTTATAAACTTCTCAGCATCACAGCTCTCTTTATTGTTTAACTGTAAACTGGATTAACTTAAGTAAATTAGGGTAGTTTCATTCCTTCGTTAATATATGTTTTGCTGCCATAAGAAAGAAAACAAACACGCATGATCTAACACTAGAGTCCGGGAAAATTCATGGGTTCACTGACCTGTAAACTAGCTTTCAAGAATATATACAGGATAATTATAAAGTCCGTGAAACATTTCATTAAATCGGCCACCACGATCGTCGGACCTAATGCCTTGCTATTTTTTCTTGTGGGGATAAATCAAGGTCCACCTCTACCACAGAACCTTGAAGACTTGCGACATCGCATCGTAGCAGCTGCTCTTACCACCACTCCTGATATGCTGGGTCGGATATGGGCAGAATTGGACTATCGATTAGACGTGTGCCGTGTGACGAATGGTGGACACATAGAACGTTTGTAACTAGTGTAAAAAAAACTTTCAGGGTTTTCATTTCACGTAGTATATAATTTGTTACGTTATTATCAGCCATTTAGCTGTACCGATTTAATGAAATATTTTACGGACTTTATAGTTACCCTGCATGTACTCAAGTACACAGCAGCTGCTCATTGGTTGACGTCGGACACAGTGATACCACATTTTTGGACTTTCATTTAGTTGCTTCTTTATAATTAGCTGAGCGCCATCCAGGAGGTGTCAGTCTGAGTCAAGAGGCAATTTGTGAAAGTGAAATGAACTTACAGTAGTTAGAATCCTAGCTTGTGCCCAAATGAAAACGCGAATTTTTTAGGTATCTACTTGTTACTAAGGACTCCTGTTTTTCTCGAAAATAATTTTGCCCCACTTTGTTTCGGCGCCTTACGTGGAAATCTGCAATTCTGCTTTGTGGTCAGTGATTGGATATTTTAACTCCCTCGAGCCTAGGGATTCTACCGGCGAATCACAGCCGTGGGGTGTTGCAGAGACTTTATTGTGATTGGTTCAGACAAATGATATACGGCTCTTCATATAGACACGCTGCCAATAATCATGAAGCAGAATTGCAGATGTGCACGTAAAGCACTGAAAGAATGTGGGGCAAAATTATTTTCGCGAAAAGCAGAGGTCCCTGCGCTATTGGTAGAGAAAAGAGAATTTCGCGTGTTCAGTGAACACCATGTTGGAATCCACTGTCCTATACATACTCAACCCACTTCTGTTCGTTGATTTGTTCCAGTGAGCAGCAACTAATGGAAAAATAGTCGTGGCTTGAATATATACAGAATGGTGGATTCTAAAATGCAGATCACCGCGAGGTATTCCTTTCCCCATAGCTATTACATCAACAGCTGACTTGATTAGTCAGTATAATTTCAGTAAGCGCTGAACAGTGGAGAGTTGACAGCTGGAGACGAAGACATAAGGTAAGTATGGATAAGTATGATGAAATACAGGACAAAGAAGCCTACTATCGTATCGTCTGTTTCTTCGTCTGTGTTGTCTCTCGCCTGTGATCACATCCATTCGTGTCTCTCCTTATTTGTGTTGTCGTCGTTCATCCATTTGGTGCCTTTTCCACACACCCCATTTTTGTTGGTTTTTATTATTTTTCGTCAGTTTTTGTTGATTTTTATTACTTTTTTTTGTTATTTTCTTATGTCGTCTTTCTGCAGCCGACTATATTCCACGTAGGAAATAATTTTGTGTTGTTTTTTTATCTGTATTTCGTCCTTGTGTCATCTTCTGGGATATGATATATTCCTTTCAGGAATTAGAGCTTACTGGCTTTTCTTCCTTATATATTTTTTTTGTTTTACTGTGGATTTTTTCTGCAATGCGAAAACATTCACCCGCTATAGCGTATATAAAAGAACTG
Organism: Medauroidea extradentata; assembly: GCA_003012365.1. Lineage (NCBI taxonomy): Eukaryota > Metazoa > Arthropoda > Insecta > Phasmatodea > Phasmatidae > Medauroidea > Medauroidea extradentata. The sequence continues at coordinate 15,621 of PNEQ01012013.1, read as the reverse complement.
TTATGTTTATAACACGAACTCGTTGCAAGTATCGTTCAAAGATCACACAGGAGTAAACGCAGCGCTGAACACCGACGTCCGGACTTTTTTTCTTTGTTATCTTCCTCTGTATATATGTCCATGTTACATTGACTTGTCACGTCACCCTTCTGACAGTACCTACAACATGGACTAGGCAGTTACGTTCATGTAAGATTTGCAACGACTGGATTTTTTTGCTTGGACATACTCCATTGCGAAATAAATGACTGAAAATAAAACTAAAAATAAGACGAGATAACATCAACATTGTTGACGTCCAGTCATGCATTCCCGTTGCACAGTTCTTTCAAAGACCATAAGATTCGCATGTTATCGCAGATAATATTCAGATAATTGTGCATTAGAACACAATCAATTGATCGTCTGCTGCAAACAACAGTGCGACCATTCATTTTAATGACAATAGTACAGAACGATTAATGTTTTGGTTCACATTTCCCGTTTATTTGCGTACGTTCGTTAAAAACCCAAAGTTTGAAAAATTGTACGCTATTCAAGACAAAGTGAACACTCTTGAATTACTGGTTGTTAACGTATTTTACTGCCTCTTGTTAATGTAACTGTCTACCCAGGTCGCCGAACTGTGTACAGAGCTTCGTCCGTCACAAGTTTATTATAAAACTATTCAACGTATATGAGAGAAGTTTGATAAAGAATAGCATTCAAACACAGTTAGATTCGTGTAAACCTTCTTCAGGTCCTCTCTTTACGTGTAAAAATATTTCTACGCTGAAAAATATGTAGAGGCCGGAAAAATTCGCGAGTTCACTGACTTGTAGGCTAGCATACATGTGCAATACTTAGAGGCTCGATTATTTCGCGTATTAATTATAGGTCAGGTTGAACGTCAATAACGTATACCTCATTCCTCCTTCTGTGATTAGACGAGAGCGGTTTTAACACACATTTGACGATTGCAAGCCAGTTATAAATATTGAAACAAGTCGTGGAGATATCACGTGCTACACGTTTGTACTGTTACAAGCCAATAGATATTCGGCTTCAGACGATACACGTATAGAACTGAGAAGTCTAGGCTGTTGCTAGATGAATACGCGAAATACTCGTGCCTCTAGCGATACTGCAGATAGCAGCTGTTTATTAGCTGCTCGCTGACAGTGAAATGGGCCTGTATTCAGCTACAGTTTTATTATTGGCTCAGCTACTTCCAGGAAGTGTCGAGTAAGTCAACGGCCAATTGTGAACGCGATACAGACCTATAGTTGTTGGAACTTTAGCTTGCTGCTAAAAGAAAACGCAAATTTGTCAGGTCTCTACAAATATGGTGCAAATGTGTGTTTTTAGGTTCTTTTTAGGTGTGAAATTCTTAGCACAGAATATATTAATACTATCTTTAAAAGGTATGGGCGTGTTCAGTATACATTTATGTAGAATATTACGTCAAAATATCTTAGGGTCACCATTGAATGTGTCATAGAGTCAAGTTGTCGGCAGTTGAGTGACTTGCGCCTAGAGGCCAGGGTGAGGCGTGAAGCACGTGACGTGTCGTCCTTATTGCTTCCACACTTATAGGCCTCGAACACGCCAAACACAACCTGCCAGGCGGCGAACTTAATATAAGCGTGGCAGTGTAAGAAATGCACACATTAGTGCAAATATTTCACAGCACACAAAATGTAACGCTTGGTGCCACAACACGAACATGTTCCAAATAGAGTATTATTTTTGACAAACTGCTTTCGAAAATGTACACTTTACCGTGAACAGCCTATAGAGACGACGTTTATTACTGATGCTTTTTTTTTTACTTTCACAATTTTTCCCATTGAATTTTATACTTAGAGGTACATGAATCTCATGTAGTTATTCTAATTAACCTTAAATGTCAAGAAAGTATTCTTCACTGTTATTTCTGTGATTGTACAACGGTTGTTCACATTGTAAAAAACTTCCTAAAATGTTTAGGAAGTAATTAACGTAAACGCAGTATGGGACAGTTGCCATACGTCCGCCTTGTAAATATGCAAACTTTTACACTTGTTACAATATAAGTCTGGTAACTGTAGTACACATTTGACTGATAAAAAAAAATGTTAGAAATGCTACCATGGATGTCTGGGAAACAATTATACTATACCTACTTTCTTAGCGCTCCTATATGCACGTGTGACAAATTTACAAATTATTATTTAGAGTGTTGACACAAATTTGCATACTGCAATCCAGCAGCAAATAAGGAACTAATTCGTAGAATTATCATGTACTACCTGCTTGAACCGTTAGAAGCCAATCGATAATGTATCGAGACCTGACAACTTCACTTTTTCTTTTAGTTACAAGTTGGGATTCAAGAAACTGTAAGTTAGTATCACATTCGCAACTGGACCTTAACTTATCTGTACAGCCACGACGTTGTCGCTAAAAGATTTTTGCAAGATTTTGTTTTAATGTATTTATTATACATCGGCCGCTCTGCCTCATAGCTATTGGCTCGGTGTATTTTCTCAGACACGTCTCTCGTTTGACTTCACCAGTCAGAATAAGGTTGCTGTGGTATCATACGTCTGTTATTTTCCAGTATAACCCCGAGACAAGTGACAGTTAATACATACAGTCACTGGCCATGAAGCATTGCTGCAAGCGTGCACATAATATATTGCAACTAAATGGCGCAGAAGTAATTTCACCATAAAGTCGTGCATCTACTTATCTGACACTACCTGAAAGGCACCAATATGAAAAAAATTATATCTTGGCTGGATCTGAAATTGGCCATATCTGGCATCTGGGATAGGCAAATATACAATAATTAATATATGTTCCAGTTCTGGCCAATTTCAGATATAACTTTTCCCATTTGGGCACTGAACCAATAATAAAGAAGTAACTAAATGCATGCCCAATCACGTGGTAACATTTCATTGTGTCAGCGGGCAGCCAACGAGCGGCTTCTGTATGCTTGAGTATACAGGTATTCTTGAAGTCTAGCCTGAAGGCTAACGAATTTGTGAAATTTTCCTGTTTCGGAATTAATCCATCTTTGCCAGTTCATGTATACGACTGAGAAGTTTAAGTAGCTTGTCAATCTTGTATAATGGGTCATAAAAGTTTCATTTGATGAAGTCGTAATACATTCTCAGTTTACTTAAACACTTCCAGCGATAACCGCAGTATAGAGGAGCTGCATAGTTCTTGTTTTCAACTCATCTCAGACAGCTTCAGGCAATGTCGCCCCTGGCAGCTTAACACCCCGCTATGTTGCAACCCGTAGCGGTTTGCCTATCGACAGGCGACTGCTTATCTCAGAGCAAGAATTGCACAGACGTTCATGAAGCGATTCAAAGTACCTGTTGGAAACACCTGACATTAAAACCTCGTAACATTTTGAAAGTTATGTTTAATGAACACCAAACGTACATAATTACTTGCATCATTGTTTTTAATTTTTCGTTTGAGTTGTCTTTTGGAAGATTTACATCATTAAAAAAAAAAAAAATAGCGTTTTGATTTGGAAATAATTTTAACAGCCGTAAACCATTGCACAAGAGGTTTCCGGACAATAATATTTTTTTCAAACTAAGATATTTGTTATAGAGCTCAGGAAATTATTGTACTGATTATTATGAAAGCACACATTTTCAATTTTCTAAATTTTGTAGTTTCAAGTACTTGTTTTTTTTAATAATATATTTTTTAATGTTTTAACTAAAGAAAATCATAATATTGACTAGTGTTGTATACACAGAAGTACTCTAGTAAAATATTTACTAGCCTAAAAATGTCACATCTAATTGTGATGAACAGTTAGGATTTTATCCTCGATCGAATATTCCAGTCATTCGCTCGACATATCACCTTTCCATTCCCTCTAACATGTACATGCGTATAGTTGCCCTCTCTAGAACTCTGGTGACCTTGAACACCTCCACGAAAGGTCATAAGCTCTCCAAAGAGAGTAATGGCGCGCGCATCGTTCTGTGCATGCGCGAGTCGCGGAGTAATACAATTTTTATTTGTTACTTCGTTTTTCTAACCTAACAAGACCTTTAATTATAACATACATTTTTCTAATGTTTTAAACCAATGTTAACTAATACAAACTAATGTAAACTAGTTATCACAGGGGTCGGGGAAAAGAAGGGAAAGTAATCCTGCACAGAACAGCTGCGCAGAAACAATTTAACGAAAACTAATTGTCAGTAGTTAAAAAGAGTGCGTGGTGGATAAAAAAAGCTGAAAACATCTATTGATTTCTACGTTTAATTCGAAGCTAATGTGGATAAAATACTCAATGACAATTCTAAATAATGGTATTTGCCAACATTAGGAGTAAATGTTTATCCAGAATTTCTAATTCGTTACGCGTGATATCTTGCGCCGCAGTTAAATGCATGAGGTTCCAGCGTCAGAGATTGTGCCTCAGAAATTCGTAACACTGGAAACAATTGTGTTTTAAACGTTGGCTAAAACTATTGTCTAGGATTGCTATTGTTTAATTTTCGCAAATTGGCCTCAAGAAACCTACAGTTGTAGATCGGTGATTTTAGCGTTGAATTATGTACCATGCAATCTTAAGACAGTTAGTAGATTTCACAGTCGCTTTAGCTCCTCCAAGCATGAAAGATGGGCGTAGCAAAGAACAAGTTTGACATAGAAGTGCGGACAGCGGTGCTCAGTGACAGATCATGCAGGCGAGGATGACGTGACAGCTGACGGCTCGCCCAAGCCGCGTGCAATTAATTCCATCCACTCGGTCGTCGCAAGAGGATAAGAGTGTGACGTGGCGTGAGACGGGAGATCCTGGTTCGGCGACCGGCGACGAGTGTTATCTGGGCTCAGTATCTGCGTGTCCCACACAGGCTCCGCCCACCTTGTCCACCGCCAGTGAGTAGTGGGGCAGGGCTGTTCTGTTCCAACTATTGCTATCGCACTGTACGTTCAAACTTATATAAATGCACATTTTGTCAACGAACACAGAAAATTGTGACTTTAGTACCTTGCAACTGATGATCTTAGAATTATGTTGGTGTAAGTGACTATTATTGTTTCATTGAAGACCACAGATTTCTATTTATGTTATTTTAGCAAGTTTTATTTTTTTTTTAATCCTGAAAGAGAGCAGATATTGCAAAGTCGTTACATGAAATTGTTGGAATTTTTTGTACTATGTTGCCTAATACTTTTCAATACAAAAGTTTTCATAATTAGGCTAATTATTGGCTTCAATAAAGTCGATAATTAGCCACAATTATAGAAAGTTATGTTCAAAAAAATTTGAAAAGTACAAACAATTCTATACAAAGATTTTGCGATATTTGCTCCCTTTCATGATTTAAAATATAAAACTTTCTAAAATAGCATAAACAGGAACACGTGGCCTAAATATTAAACACATTTTAAAAGAAAGTTCTGTTACAATTATTTCACATTTATTACTAAATTATCGAAGTAAAACTCAAGTACTAAAAAACCAGCGGTGTATTATGTAAGTAAAATCCGTTAATCGTTTTTGTCAAAATTACTTTACGTGATATACACCACTTTCATTCTAAGCCCCTCCTGTATAAAATGAATAAATTACCTTTTGTTGTTTTAGTTCAAATAACCGTACAGTACTGATTGTAATGATCGTTGAAAAAGTTGTACAATGGGTGTGCATTGCAGGATTTAGTTTTTTTTTAGATGCTCAATTACTATGTAGATGTCTGTCAAAGAAAACTAAAGAGAACAGAAGAAAAACATAAATAAGCAGGGTATTCTATAGTCAACAGGATACATACAAAACATAAAATCCCATATTTTATATCGGGTCAAATAAACTAAGTAAAGCCAAAAAAACAAACACAACTCAAATCAAGCCTCAACGCTAGGTTGTCTGACTTAGTGGTGCATGGGTATTTGTTATATTCCTTATTTGGCTGTTCTTGGTTTATTCAACCCGACTTCATTTACAGAATGTTATGTTTTGTACGTATCCTGTTAACTGAACTATACACTACTTGTTTGTTTTTTATCCTCTTTAGTTTTCTTTGACAGACTTCTATATTGCAATGGAGTATGTCCAAAAAACTAAATCCAGTCGCTAAATGTAATATTTTTCCAGTGCCATTTTTTTGTACCAGTTGCATTTCTATAAGTCCGAACTTACCGCGCAGCACATATCTCTATCCTCGTAACTAAACCTACAATTTACAACGTTATGGCTAGGGATGATGGTTTATCGCGGGAAAACTTGACTGTTTGCTAGATTTCAACATACGTTCAGCTTATCAAAAGATTACTGGCTTTCTCTTGTACGTGGTGCTGGTGTCCTATTTGACTGAGCCAATAAGAATCCCGCTACTGTAATATTTGACGCCTGTTATTGGTCTGCAGACAGTTAGACGTACATCACCCAATCATATATGTTTCAAGAAACTACAGTGTTTTCAAGGTTATGATAGCCCAAAACATTTTCGCGATATACCATCATCTCTAGTTATGGCGACTAATGTCATTGCAACACAAAATTCAATACATTGACTACGTAAAGCCTGTATTTCTCAATGTTTGGACGTGTCCTCGTCTGGCTCATGAGCTGTGTTGCACAGAGTTCTTATCTACACGAAAATGCTAAACTTGTTATCAGTATAGTTATCTATTAAAATAAATCACACTTCGAATTACGCTTCCTTTTTTTAATACTGCAAACTAATAAGGAACCTGTTTATGAGGCTCTCCAGGTTCGATGAAAACTGAATTTTCTAGACTGATCAATCTGGAACAACGCCAACCTGTTTCGTAAAATAAAAACACAGAAGTATTTGTGTGACTTTAAGCCATATTTTCCACAATTAAAATTATAGGTTCTTTGCTTAAAGTCCCACAAGAAAATAAACTGCTATACTCATTAATGCGGTATTATAAATGGCGTGCACATAAACCATAACAGTATTGTCTTCGTCGATTAAAAACGCTTTGTTTTTACTTGTTTCATGAAATAAAAACTACAATATTTTGATAGGATTATCTTAAGAAAAACCTTGTTTTGTATTTTTTATTATTTTTTAATACTTAGTATACGTAGTTTAATTTTTTAACTTATACTTCAGAAATATCACACAGCATGTTCCGGTATATTTTCAAACGCCTACCAAGTGAAATATTAAAAATAATTTTATACGTACGACTTGTTGTTTAAAAGAGTTATCCATAATATTGGTTCACTGAGAATACATTTTATTGTAATATCGATTTTCCAATTATAACTGTTGCTTCGAGGAAGGCAGGTGGAGCCATTAATGGGGAACTATAGTGGAATATCCCTTATACAAGATTTAAATGAGTAACACAGTTAGTGGTTTCAAACAATTAAGAAGCAACATTTTCAGGCAAATTATAAAACAGTGAACAGTGACGTTTGGCTCAAAAAACACAAGGTTTCGTACAACTGTGACACTCTACACCAGAAGTAAAACGTATTAAGTAACGAAAATGTTTGCTAGAAACCAGGGACGTAGCTTGAAGAGAAAGGGGTCCAAGGACAAGCAACTTAAAAAAAAAGCTAGTTGTGAAATAAATATGTTTTTAATATTATTTTACTTTAGCCCACAAAAATGCACACAAATAGTACACTTTGTACAATACAACAGTGTTACTTTCTGCAGATACGATAATATATCAACATGTTTAACCTTTAAGAAAAGTCATCGAGTGAGGCTTCTTTATACATTACAGACAATAAGAAGGAACGTAATATTTGGGAGACTCGCGTGTACGTAGATAATAACTCTGCCTTTATATGTGAAACACTAAATTGACGAGCAATATTTTCGCAAGAGATTTTTGTATGGGATAACGAAAAGACTGGTCAGGTTGTTTATGGAAGGGGAGATGGGGAGGTTTGGCCTGCAAGCTTACTAAAGGAACTTTTAAGGTAAAAGAAAACAACAGTGAGAAGATTCAGAGGTTGTGAATGAGAACGAAGAGAGGTAGATAGTCGATGCGGGTGAGGAGGGTGAGGGAGTGGAATGCACTGCGGGAGGAGCTGGAGACTGTGAGGGGGGTTGGAAGGTTTCATATGGAAGAATTCCTACATTGTTTTGTCACAAATGTATTATAATTTGTACATAATTTTTTTACCAATGAAGTTCACAATGTTTCAGATTTTTACACTCAAATGATCCCCAGTTTTGTTACGAAGATAACCCAAAATAATATAAAATAACATATTATGAACAAACTGTGCAAAATTTTGCAAAACATCCACATGGAATTGTACTTAATATGACTGCTCTTAGTCTCGATATTTTTAAAGCATTAATTTTCAAGTACTTAACTTACGTTATTTATTAGTTTTCAACATTTATGTAAGACTAAAATATATGAGAACTGAACCTCCGCTGAAGCCAAAAACCTGGGTTGTGCCACTGCTAGGAACGCCTACTTGTAGACAACCTGCTGTACTCTACGGTAAGGCGGGTAGCGGCTAGCTAGGTGATTGGCATATAGTGAAGTGACGATATTTTGGTCAGCACTTAGCATCTAGGTCTTTAGCGCTGGTGAGGGTTAACATTACGTGAGTACGGAGCAGTGCCGGAGTGAAGGGGCGGGGAAATCTGGAGATCCCTGAGAAAACTCGCCGAACAACGGCATCGTCTGGCGCAATTCCCACATGCGAAGATCCGGGGACAGACACAGCCGGGAATCGAATCCATATCGATTTGGTGGGACTGCCAGAAAAATCTTCTAATTTCGTTTCAAAACATTTTAATAACCAATGTCTGCTGAAAAAATGAAATAAGACACTTTTAACCAACGTAAATCAATTGACGCTGTATCTTAAACATCGGTACTATAGTCTGTTTCATATAAGTTTGGATGAATTTGACAGCAACTTATGGGCAATAATTTTTTATATTTTGTGATTTTTTGCACAATGCAAGACATTTTTAGCTCTAAAATGAACCTGAGATGTCCATTTCAGCATTTGTTCGGCAAAGTTTGTCATTTGCAGTGCCACAATTCACAAAATATTACAGCTTATTGCCCATAAGTTGCTGTCAAATTTATCCAAACTTATATGAAGTAGAGTATATTTGCATATCCGGCATATTCATATTATCAAAGAGAAAATATGAGGATTCACGTTCAGTTTGGATTGTTTTAGGAAAGGGTGAGTTCAAACATGTTTAAATATCTTTGGAACAGTCACTAGTCATGTAGCAGAGAAGAAGACAGTGCGATGGCGTGTATGACTGACTATCGCACGGTAGCAGTACAAGAAAAGTTGTGAGCTCTCCAAAGAGTACGAAAGTAAGGATGAGCCTATCTTGTTATTGGCTGGTTTCAACGGTGTGCGCATCGTCCTGCGCATGCGCGAGTCGTGGAGTAATGCCGGCTTTTTATTTTTTTTTTATTATCGTTTTCCTAATCTAAAAAGAATACATTTTTCTAGTGTTTTAAAATAATCAAAACAAATTATCGTGAAGGTTGGAGAAAACAGGTGTAAGTATTCCGCGCAGAACGGAAGCGCAAAGATGGATTTACGAAATGAACAGCCCATAGGAAGACGTTTGGTACAGAGCTCACGGTCGCTTCAAGCAGTAATAATCAGGCACTTACTTTACAAGATAGAGCGCATCATATTTCAAACACTTGCGCCTGTCTGCCGTACTTAGAATGCTGTAATGGCTGCTATAAGGCTTCTGCCTAGCAGGCTGGCTACCACGAGGTTTAAATTGAGAGCCGACGTAAAATCAACAATTTCTGGTTGGACGAATTTTAAAGATGTCTCTTTCAAAGAAAATTTTGTTCAGAAATATTGCGATGGACAAGTACTTATGGAAAGTATATATTAGTTTATAATGTTTTTGTGAAATATAAGATTCGAAATTACCTGTTTTTGGGATACAAGTTGCTACTATTTGTATATCGTAGAATTTTACTATAATTTTTACCATATACCACTTTTTTAAAGAGTTATTAAAATTGATTTATTGAAAGAATAACTATTCTACCATTGATACTCGTAAACCGCCTGGCTACAAGCTTGGTAGGAAGATAGTTAAAAAATAGAGTGTCTCTGTAGGTCTATGTGTGAATCTTTGTGTTTTTGTTAGAATCTGTGTATCTGTGCGAGTCTGTAAACCATTGTGTGCAGCTGTAAGTGTATATCCACGTGTGTTCCTTTGTGTAAATCACTTAAGCTGCGTACATAGGTGTGTATGTGTGAAAGCAGAAACACTGAGGCTGCGTGCAAGAATTCACAACTTCGTGTAGCCTGCGTACGTACGAAACAGAGTTGATAAACTTTCAAGTTCGTACGCTAAGTGGGGGTTGTGAATCCGTCTTAAAGGTAGGCGTAAGAACGTAAAGTTTAATTTGGTTTTAATGATATGTATATTTTTAATATTTCGTCAATTATTCAATATGTTTCGTTGCAAAAAAATAATTATCAATAATTTACTAACGTGACATTTTGCACTAACAAAAAACAAGTTTTGAGCAAGTACATACTCTCGGTGTTCTGAATATAATCCCAAAAACCGTGAGTACGTACATGCTTACGTACTGTATGTGTGCGGTTGTGAACCCAGCTTTAGCCTCTTTGCGTCGAGTCATGATTAAGTGTGTATGTGTGTGAGCGCACACTTTACCGAAACCTTTCGACCACTGGATTAAATCATCCAAATTTAATGAACTTGAACTATTGAGAAAGTGAGTGCACCTATGACAAATTTTCAACTTCGTGAGGAGATCATCTTAAAAATTGTAGACTTCTCACCATTTTCATTTATCAGCGGCTGAATCCTCATTATTAAAATCTTTCCTGGCGTGCAGAACTTGGCTAAATAATTCTCGTTACGTGCACATTCTTGGCTCAGCAAGAACTTGCTGTACAGTCTCGACTACTTTTCGGTTCATATATTTTGTCTGTTTGACCTTTTGTCAAAGCAGGTCTCAAACCTGTGTGGTCTGCCTTAGAGGTTTCTTGGTTTCTTCTTTCTTATTTGTCCGATTTGACACTATCCCATTTACGGTATTTTACGTTTTGCACATATTATTTTAACTAAAGCATACTCTGTTTCCATGTTTTTTTATTCTCTTTGGTTTTCTTAGAAGACATCGGTATCTCAGCGGAGTATGTCCGAAAAACTACATCCAGTTATAATTCCCTACACTCTAACACTGCCTTGCTCGTGCACAACTTATTATGCTCCCTAGTTCACTCCCATTTTGAACCCGTCACCTGAATTACGTCACAAGACTGTCCTAGAACCTTCTTGAACAATTTCGAGGCCTCGCTAAAACCTCAAGAGAATAGCGTGCAGTTCCCCCCTGGGCTCGCGCCAACCTGCGGTACACTATTACTTCGCAGGAAGTCGATATTCCAGGCGTATTATTCATTTGTGCACTTCTCCCTCAAGCTAGTTTACACCGAAAAATAACAGTAACAATGATAATTACAATATGTTAGTTACAAAAATGTTATCGACAAATTTTATAGCAGTGTTGATAGCAAATGTGTTATTAACATTACTGAAAACACTAATATTACTAATAAAGTTGTAAGAATACTGAACGGAAGATGATAGTGTTGATGACATAAATGCCTATAACATTACTGGTGATCTATACCGCCCTGGAATGGGTTGGGAAAATAATGTTATCAACAGTGTTGATGACAAAGTTATTAACATGTTTCTAAAATTCATGACTTTTTGTTGCTAACAAAGATTTTCAACAAAATTTTGGTAACAAATGTTATTAACATTTTTATAAATATTAACCAAGTTAATAACAGAATGTTGCCAACAATGTTGATAGCATGATGTTGGCAACAAATTTCTAGCAATTGTACAACATTGTTAATAACTTTGTTGAAAACACGATTTTTTATAGCAATTTTGTCGTTGGTGTAAACCAGGCTTTAGACACGCAAATTTACTCGAAGAACAGCATACCTTGCATAGAATCGAGTCGCATGAACATATCTTCTACTTTTGGATTGCAACTGGATCGCAGTTTATTGCACACGCCTTGAAGGACTTTGAACAAATAAACGACTACGAGTAAACGAGAGCCGAATTCCGTATTACCAGGTTTGTAGTCAAACTTGCTGCTGACTGGAACAACAGCCAATGGCGACTTGCGTCTTAAGAGTACAAAAGTGCTTTATTGTTCGGCACAGGTTGAGGAACTTCGTCAAGATTCGAGCAATCATCCCTTAAGACGGCCACCTACCTCACACTTCAAATGTGTCGCCGTGTATTCGTAAACAGGTTTTTTCTACGAAAAATTTTACGTGTACCCATTGTGCCAACGTACGAAAAGAAAACACACTTCAGACCACGGTCTTAGAAGTTCAGGTCTGGACACTTACCTACTCTTCAATGCTTTATCTTTGACCCTCTTATGACTGAACGAAACTGTTTGCGCCACTATCGCAGTGGGGCTGTTGTGAAGAGAAGTTCGTTATTTTAACCAAAACTCAAGTGTTTAAACATATTCTGGTTAAACTTAAGTAAGTTTCTAATATTTGTACTTTAAAAATATAATACATTTAATGTTTGAAAAATAATTACTAGCACGAGTGTGCTAGTGGCGCCATCAGTTTTCATTCGTTTTTGCGGATAGTGAAGGAACTAAAATCAGTCATAAGAGGGTCAATTTTTTATAGCAGTTTCCAGACCTGAACTTCTAAGGCCATGCTTCAGACAAGGTCGGAACCTCGTTGTTAAGACACTGTGCTAATTAAAAACACTGTTTCTAAACCCTTCCAACATGGCTAAAATCGGCCTTTTCAGACTACCATACTTCAAAACCGGATGTACGTGAAACTCAGATTGTGACTTGCACTGAACTTTGCAACAGACTTTCCACCAATCAAATTATATGGTCACCGCTTACCCGCAGTACAAAACGGATCGGCGGGAACCTTCACGCTAATTCACAGCTAGGTTCCTTCTGGCGATGATACATTTAATAGGAGCTTAAATGTCACCGTTTATATCTCCGTCACTCGAGTATCTAACACGTAGTTAGCCTACGTAAGTTGCAGTCATACGTGGTTAAAATGAGAAGTCCATCAGCTCTCCCTCTCTCGCTCCCTATATATATATATATATATATATATATATATATATATATATATATATATATATATATATATATATATCTTCGTACACAAGATTGACACTTCAGTTATCAAGTGGTCCAATGTCCAAGCCACTAGTTGAACTAACTCTGCAGCAGGATAAGTAGCTATAGCTGTCCACGCGAAAAGCAGTCTTAAGTTTGTCCCTGCCACTAACAGTGACATCGCCTGGGCCTTATTTAAAGCTCTGCAAATCTTACGTTGTGGGGTAATTGCAGACACCTAAAGGTAAGTGGTTAGTCGAATGAAAAACGTCTGATTTACCCTGTGCACAACCATTGGTGATGTGGTACCCTCAATTACATATTTTCAAAACATTCTCTTGAAGTTTATTGCCACTAGAAAGTTTTGATGAGAAAAGGTTTCGCGAAAACGTATTTGGTGCCCCAACCTTGAGATTAGTGAGGTGATATATGTGAGCTGATGTTGTCGATGAACCTAAATGGAAAGTGAACTGCGTAATCCATTTTACACATTTAAACGGCAACATGTAAGTTGCACTAATTCTATCTGCCTTGTAGTTTTTTTGAGTTTCAGAATTAAACTTTCGCATGTAGCTTTTAACAAAATTGAGGCCAGAACTTCCCGGAATGTAGTCCAGAACGTCAAAAGAATTCATGAAAATAACATTTAATTTAAAAAAATAAAATATTTATGTCCTGGGCTCGTAGAGGTTGTGTGGGTGTGAACGTATAAGTATGTATGTATGTATGTATGTATGTATGTATGTATGTATGTATTTATGTATGTATGTATGTATGTATGTATGTATGTATGTGTATATATATATATATATATATATATATATATATATATATATATATATATATATGAGTGTGTGTGTGTGTAACTCATTCTCTCTACCAGTATCTTTCTGCCTCGTGGACTGGTGGACCAAAACCCGGCCGCCATCTTGGGAAGGGCAGAGTGCAGTCTTGACCAAGCTCTTGGACCGGCGCAGAATCTGTTAGCCCGGTAGCGTTACTGGAATGTGGTTTCATATAGCGAAGCACTTGCAACGCCGAAAGGTTGGCAAACACAAACCAAACCAGGCTCGCTTCAAATGTCATCCTGGGCAGTGGTATTAAGAGAGTGGCATTCACAACCTCCAAGTGCTAAAGCTTCGTTCTTACTGTAAAACTTGCCTCTGGCGTAAAGCTGGTTTCACGTCAACAATTCTGGCGCAAGACCTTGCTTAGAGCACGTCTTGAGTGAAAATAAACTGAACTGAACTGAAGAGATTTTAGTCAGCACTTAACACCCAGGTTTTCAGCGCTGGTGGGGGGTGACATGAGATGAGTATGGAGCAATGCCGGAATGAAGAGACGGGGGAAACGGGAGATGCTCGAGAAAAAACCCGCCGATCAGCTGTATCGTCCGGCACAATTCCCACGTGCGAATTGAACCTAGATCGTCTTAAAAATAAATACTAACAGTTTTTTTTGGCAGTGTTGCGTTTTTCGAAGTTGTGAAGTTAACACACACGTGTGTGTATGTGTGTGTATGAAGGTTGTCCAGAAATGTACTATTCAGTTCCCCCAGGATTCGCGTGGTGTGCGTACTATGAGGTTTCTTCTGGATGTCAGCCTCTCTCTCTTAATATATATATATATATATATATATATATATATATATATATATATATATAGTTTATTGTGTTAAATGATGGCACTAAGCGCTCTCAAAGGTGGACGTGGGAATTGTGCAATTGAAAGGCAAAATATCAGTCATGTTTTATTGAGAATCTAAATTTCGTACACAGGCTACTGGTGTGTGTACAGACAAAGGAATAAAATTATGTTACAAAAAAAACTCCTTCATACTAAAACTAGGGGTTCCCAGCTTTCATGCTTAGAACCTTGTAATTCATGGCTTGAAATGATTGGACGACCCATGTAGGTGATCAGCATGTCAAAATAAATATAAAAAAAAGGTCACCTCAAGAAAAACTATTAGTGGAAACAGTTTTCTAAGAAATCAAACGCTAATAAACACAGACCCACTTTGTGCGGCTTGATCTTAGAGGCGACGGCAAAGGTAGTAAGTGAGTAAAAGTGAACTTTACAATCCTCGTGCTTGTCAGCACCGATCTTTCTTGTTGTAGTCCAATAGTAAGCAACTTACTGCACGTGTTGAAAGCCAACGTATTGAACTACATGTTTCACGATGTGCTTTTACTCTCTACCGCCAGGAAACTGAGCGCCAAATTTCCATTTGTAGTCATCTAGTCATCTTCGCTATTTTTCCCCCTCATTTGTAGTCATCTAGTCATCTTCGCTATTTTCCCCCTCATTTGTAGTCATCTAGTCATCTTCGCTATTTTCCCCCGCATTTGTAGTCATCTAGTCATCTTCGCTATTTTCCCCCTCATTTGTAGTCATCTAGTCATCTTCGCTATTTTCCCCCCCATTTGTAGTCATCTAGTCATCTTCGCTATTTTCCCCCTCATTTGTAGTCATCTAGTCATCTTCGCTATTTTC